>JAQQSZ010008263.1:0-13092 GCA_028646595.1 Phalanger gymnotis | reverse complement strand
CGCCGCCTGGCCATGATCCCAGCCAACTTACTTAACCCTTGAGTTTTTCAGCAGGGTATGACTGCTTGTAGACTAACGAGTTCTATATTCCACGCTTGGGCGGATGCGCTGCTTCTCCAGCACTCCTCCTTCCCCAAGAACCCCCTACCTGGACTGGGCTTAAATCTTCAGCAGGCTCTGCACTCCTGCTCTGATCAGCCACTTAATTCCTCCCACCAGGTGGGCCTGGGGCCAGAAGCAACTGCAGCCGTTGTTCTAAAGCTGCCTCACCTCCGCTGCCCCAGGGGCGGTAGCCAAGCCGCAAACTCAGTCCCCGCAGCTTTTCCCACTAACCTTCTCTGTTGTCTTTGCTGTTTGTGGGTTGTGAGGTCTGGTAGATGCCACAGCTCAGTAATTCAGCATGCTCCGCCCCTGGTCTCGTTGGTCCACGGTCTGGTCGGCCTGCGCCGCCCGCGCTGGGCTCTGCTGGGCTCAGCTCCACTCCCCTCAGCTGGGAGCTGGGAGCTCCGTGCGGGACAGACCTTACCCAGAGACCATCAAGGCTATCCTGGGCTGGAGCCCTGCTTCCCTCTGCCACTTTGTGGGTTCTGCAGCTCTAGAATTGGTTCAGAGCCATTTTTGGGGGGGTTTTTGGAGGGGCTTGGTGGGGAGCTCACGCCAGTTACTGCTTCCCAACCGCCATCTTGGCTCCGCCCCCCAATAACAAAGTATTCTTACTGAGAGTATTGATGTCATTTTCTTGCTTAAGAACGTAGAAAGGTTCTCCAGTGACTACCACATTAATTACCACATTATTTCAAGGCCTATCCTAATCTGGCTCTACTCTGCATGTCCCACAAAGTCTAGTTTTAACTGGGGGAGGAGGGATGTAGGAGGCTGGGCCTAAGCAATCATAATGTCTAAAGAAAAAATAGGGCCATTGAAACATTTTTTTACAATGCACAGAAAAGAACACAAAGAAGTTTAGAGGGAAACACAGGCAAGCAAAACAGTTTTGAAAGTAATGTGGAATTACAATCTTTTTTTTTTTAAGTAAATGGTATTAAATGAAATCATAGTTGCAGATAGAGTCCTCTTTTTGTGTTTTGGTGTATATATGGACATGTGGGGGTTTTTTGGTGCTTCAAGTTCATAATTTTTTTTAAAAAAAATTAAAAATTACGATTTGAGTCAGAAAACCCAGGTTCACATTTTAGTTTTCCTACTTGCAACATATGTATCTTTGGACCAGTCCTTTAATTTCTTGCTTCTTTATCTGTAAAATGAAGTGTTTGTCTTAAATGATCCGTTAGGTTTCTTCTAGCTCTAAATTGATAATTCTGTCTATTCAACTTTCAGTATTAGGGATCATCCTTCATTATTACTTTCAGCACTTCTTATGTTAGCTAAAAGCTGACTTTGCTTATGCTGCTCCTTAACCAGGAAAACCTTTTCATTTACTCTGCATATTGACAACCTAACCATCCTTTAAGGCTTTGATCAAATCCCACTTTCTCCATGAAGTCTTCCATGACATACTTTTCTTCTGAATGACCTCTTCGTACCCCAATCTTAAGCATTTATAGTCTGTCTTAGTACTTTATATTCTGCTCTTAAATTGTTTCTCTGACTAGTCCGTAAATTCAATGAAAGGATACTTTTCATATCTCTTACAGCGCCTAGTGTAAGACTAGATATGTAGTATTTGTTATTTAATTTTACTGTTATTGATTCTCCGGGACCAGGAAATAAAATTTAAATAGGCAGTTTTCTTTGGTACAAATTCCACCTATTCCTGGTATCTACTGCCTGGGGTGGCCCTTCTATAATGCCCAAGGCTTGCTTCCCAGCAGTGACTCTGGACTTTTTGGGGGTCTTTATGCTGTTTCCACCCCCAGGTCTTGTGCCCTATTCTGTCAGAGGATCCTGTTCTGCTTTTAAATAGGAATCAGTTTTCTAAGTTAATGTATAATTAGATAATGGCTGTTTTTTCTTTAAACTGGACCTCTGTTTATTGATAGAGGGAACTCAGTGAGGGAATTCCTTCTGCCAATAAAGATTGGCAACTACTCTGAACTTAGAGTGTTAGAGAGTTGCCTAGGACACTGAGAGGTTAGAGATTTGCCCAGGATGCCACAAGTTTTGGGGCAGGTCAGTGGTGGAGGCATCTGTTTGCTATGGCTGACCTTGCTATCTTCCACAATTATTGGTAATTTTACAATAACCTTACAGGAGGTGATGGAAGAGACTGTAGAAACCTGGAGTACTACTATGCTAATGTTCTGTGATCCCCTGATGCCTCTGTCATGCCACCTCTTCTCAAATAACTTTTCAGAATGTTGTGTCTAAATGAGATCTTTGATTTTATGATCACAAAATAATTGTTGTTTTTGGCCTGGGATATGGGTAATGGCTGTCTCTGGAGTCTGGCCTTTACTGAATAGTACAATTCTCCTTCCCAGGAAAAGGTGCTGGTTGAGGCATACAAGAAATGCCTGGCGGTGCTGATGCAGTGCCATAGTGGCTTCACCGACGGGGAGCAGCCTATCACATTAAGCCTCTGCGGGCACGTGGTCGAGACCATTAGATACTGTGTTTCCCAAGAAAAAGTTAGCATTCATCTTCCAGTCTCTCGCTTACTTGCAGGTAAATAATCTTGAAAATTTGCAGTTTTCTTTTTTCTTAATTTATGATACCTTCTAGTATAGAGTATAACCTGTAGAGCAACCTAAATTTAGCTGTACATGCAGATCTTTTTAAGAAAAATTACTTTTAAAGATGTTTGATTGCTGTCTTTTGTCTTTATATTACAATAGTTTCTTACGTTATGCCCTCCAGGTAGTTTTTCTTTGTAATTCAAGAACATTTAATACTGAGACTGTATCATAAAACAGCTGCTAATAAATAGAAATTATTTAAGCCTTTGCTTCTTCACACTTGCTGCTTTTATAAATATCTAATTAAATTTTAGGTCTAGGGAAGGCCTGTCACTTATTGGCTATTGCTGCTGACAAAAGTGTTTAGGGAAGGGTTTTTTTAAAAGGTTAGTTCGTATGCTCCAAGTAATGAGCCAAAAAGAATTTATAAGTGCCTACTGTGAATGTGTCAAGGACTTTGCATTGGAGGTACAAGTATTTAAGCAATCTCTGCTCTCAAAGAACTTACATTCTATTGGAGGAGACAATAGGTACATGTATAAGTTCAGGTCTGAGTGTTTATAGAAGAAATGTAAAGAAAATAGATACAAGGTCATTGAGAAGATGGCACCGGCAAGGGAGGGGATCAGGAATGGGTTCATGTAGAAGAATAACAGAATTCCACATGTAAGAAACAGAAGTCTCTTTTGCCTGGATCATAGAATATGGAAGGGGAATAATGTTGAATAATGCTTAAAGTGATAGGTTGGGTCTAGGTTTTGAAAGGGGGCTTTAAAAACCAAACAGGAGTTTTGATTTGATCCTAGAAGCAAACTATAGGGAGTCATTGAAGCTTATTGAGTGGGGGGGTGATATGGCCAGATCTGCACTTAAGGAAGATCACTTTCACAGCTATGTTGGAGGATAGACTGGAGTGGGGAGAGAATGAAGGTAGAGAGACCTACCTTACTGTAAGACCATTGTAATAGTCTGGGCAGGACGTGATGAGGGCCTGAGTAGGTAAGATAGAGATTGAAGCTATTTGCTTGCCAGAGTCAGGAATCTATAACCTGCAGCTTTCCCCTCCGTCATGGAGCCATTTTGGCAGAGCTGTTACAGTATTGATTGGGCATGTGTTGCCCTCTTCCAGGATACTACCTGTTGTTTCAGGCAGTGAGGGAAGTTAGGGAAAGGGCTCTCTAAAGTCCCTGTTTCTTTAATCTTATTTGATTATACATTGTAAGATGAATACCAGACCTACACAAGGATTCTTTATACTTTTATGATACAAAAAGATTCCCCTTAGAATCTCAAAGATCCAGGCTCAAGTTCTTACTCTGATATATTATAGCTGTGTGTCAATGAGAAGTTACTTAACATCTGAGTGCTCCATGCAGTCTTAAGATTCGTAAATTGCAAATAAGTTTCCAATCTTCTTTAGTGAAAGGAATTCCCAACATTGAAGAAATCTCAGGTCTGAACACTAACACCCCCGCCGCCACCTCAAATGTACTGAAGTGATAGCATGACTCTAGTCTACTGTTTGTGAATGGGCCATTCAGCACAGTGTACCACAAAAATAAAATTTTCATTCGCAGGATGTATGTGTTCAGAACATTATTATGTTATCTTGCTAGTATGCGTATGTGCCAGACACTGGGGATTTATACCCATTTTGTTGCACTGGAGAACTCTTGTCCATTCTGTTCTGACCCTAGAAGTTAGGATAGCTCTGGTTCTGAAGTATTTTTCCCAAAATAATTCAAGAGAGCTTGTTTGTGTGTATAGGTATTCACATATGTATATGTATATTCACACATTTACATAGGCATTTATGTGTGTACACACATAGGCAGCTAGGTGGTACATTGGATAGATAGAAAGCTGGACTTGAAATCAGGAGGCCTGAGTTCAAATTCTGTTTCAGACAATAGCTGTGAATTCATGGACAAGTCAGTTGACCTCTCTTAGCTTCCTCATCGCAATCGGTTTCCTCATCTATAATAACAACACCTACCTCCCAGGGTTGTTTGAGACTAAAAGAAGATAATATTTGTAAAGCACTATATAATGTTATTATTGTTTTTATTGCTAATATTGTTACCACTAGTACTTCTACTACTAGTAATAATATAAAGGGTGTCCCAGAGGTCTTTAATAGCTTAAAACTGCCCTGAGGCTTTTGGAACATCATATATAATATGTAGAGAATACAAAAAAAATTATCTGACAGAGCTATAAGTATAAAAAGGTATTTTATCATACAATTTTTGATAGTTTTTAAAGAGTTATTATTGAGGAAATGAGCTATGAGGAAAAGAGCTATGAGGAAATTAGGTGGTATAGTGGATAGAGTGTTAGACCTCATCAGGAAAACTGAGTTCAGATTCTGTTTCAGACCCTTACTAGCTGTGTGACCCTGAGCAAGTCACTTGTCCTCTCTCAGCCTCAGTTTCCTTATCTATAAAATGAAGATAATAACAATACATATCTGACAGGGTTGTGAGGATCAAATGAAATAATATATGTACAACACGTTGCAAATCTTAAAGGACTACTATGAATGTTAGCTATTATTATCAATATTTTCCAAGCAAACCTTTTGATCCAAGAACCTGAGCCAGTGGCAGTAGTAGAATACTAAAAAGAACATTGGCCTAAGACTCCGGTGCCAAGCCCCTTTGTCATTAATTAATTCTGTGACCTAAGCAAATTATTTAACCTTCCTTGTTTCTTTATCAAATGATAGCATTGGACATTTTAAGACTAGAAGGTGTCTAAATTCTCTTTTCAGTTCTAAAATTCTATGATTATGCCTATCATAAAGCTCTAGAGATACTTGGAAACTGTAGAAGGCTGATTTAGAAAGTGCAGTATGATTTCTTTACACAGAAATGAAGTGTTGGGATCTTGTCCCTTTCTCACTCTAAGGCTAGTTACTCATTGCCCCAAATCACTTAGAAGGCATTATTGAAAACCTGTTGACCATACATACAGCTGAGGGCTCTGAGGGAATAAACAGTTCCCTGGCCTCAATGCATATTCATCGTTAAGGACATAAAGTTACAGGCTCTAGAAATTTGTGGGGTGACAGATCTTGCAGCCAGATTGTTGTCACATCTGTGAGATGGAACGGCTAGTGGATGGATAGCTCGAATTGGATTTTGGTCAACCTGCCATGTTAAAAGGAGTTACTCACCTTGGAGTTCCTTATATCAGTGAAATCACAGGCCCCGTTCTGAAGAATACAGACATGAAACAACTAGAAAACAAGTTAGAATGTAAAGAAACAACGTGATAGTCAAATATATTTAAAAGATGAAAGATATAGAGTAAGGAAGTCCTTTACAAGGAGTGGAATTGAAGAAGGTTCTTTGGGAGACATGTACCTTGAGGACATCCTTAAAAGAAGTGATAGGCTTAGGTCTGAATAAGAAGAGAAAAACAACATAAATGCAGAGACCAGAGTGGAATATGGAGTAAAAAATGCCTAAAGAAGTCCCCTTGTAGTCAAGTTGTGGACATTATGATTCTAGACTACAGAGTCAAAGAAATTTAATTTTGAGTTAAGAGTCAATGGGATGCTGAGCCCCTGGCCAAAACCAGTACTTGATACAGATGTTGTAGCAATCCACAAACAGTGTGTATCCTCACCTGGAAGTGCTCTCTTAGCAATTTGTACTCTTATATTCTAATTTTTGTTCTATTTATCTCTGTGTATGTCTGATCACTTAGATTATAGATTCTCTGAAGGGAGAAGATTGTATCTTTATTTTTCTGTCTATCTTAGCTCTTTACATATTATGCAGTGGTGCTTAATA
The DNA here is from genome assembly GCA_028646595.1 of Phalanger gymnotis. Classification (NCBI taxonomy): domain Eukaryota; kingdom Metazoa; phylum Chordata; class Mammalia; order Diprotodontia; family Phalangeridae; genus Phalanger; species Phalanger gymnotis. The sequence continues at coordinate 6,656 of JAQQSZ010008263.1, read as the reverse complement.
AGGATTGCTAAATTTTACCCTAAGCTTCAGTTACATGACCCACTTTCAATAGACCATAAACCTGTTAAGGTAACTTGGTACATAATGGTCATTTTGGTTCATTGTAAATGCTTGATTTGCTTTTGCTGTGTTGCAAGTATATAGTTCCCTCCTAATGTACTACTAGTACATTTCCACTAGTCAGTCAGTCAGCAAGTATTTATTAAGAACTTCTGTGTCCTAGGCACTGTGGTAAGCAATGAGGATACAAAGAAAGACATAAAAAAATGTGGTCCCTGCTCTCCAGAAACCCACAATTTAATGAGGGAGATAATGTATACTGAGGAAATAGAAGATAATCTCAGAGGAAAAGGACTAGTGAAGGAGAGGGAGAGCAGAGAAACAACCAAGAAAGGCCTCCTGTAAAAGTTCAGATTTGAACTCAGTCTTAAAGGAAACCAGAGAAGCCCCCATCCCCATTCTATTTTTTTTTTGTCACAGGCATTTTTATTAACAGACCATTAGAAAAATAATCATGGTAGAGACCTTTAGTTCATTCTTCTAATAAGCCTGTTCATCTGGTCTTCCCTGTTACCAGCATCTCCACCTTCCACAAAATGTATAGTCTTTTTCTTCATTCCACCTCGTGGAGAAGATAATTTGAAGGGCCACAGGAAGTTGTTGGCAGCTTTGAAGTGCTTGCCAACAGTGTAGATCTCATAGATCAAGTCCTCCATGCAAATAATTCCATATTTACCAAGAGATTTTGCAATAAGGGCATTATCCATCAGGGCAATCCTCTGTTTCTTGATCTTGCCATAACCACGTTTGTAAATCAAGTCATTCACAGACTTCAGGTTTGGGTAACCCCATGCAATGTATGGTTCCACAATCCTCAGCATGTTAATAGAAGCCTTGTTAACAAAAGTGCCATTGAAGATTTGGTGAAGACGAAGAAGTTGCAATACTTTTCGGACCTTTGGGCTAACACCATTGATACCTCTGATTCTGATCACAAAAGCTAACTTGGGTTCAGCAGGTACATAGTAGTTGCCAGCTTTGCATGCTATTCTAGCCAGCCGGATTTCACTCCTGTACATCTAACTGTACTCCTTATGGTAGGCTTTAGCTTTTTCATAGATAGTTTTTCTCCGTGTTTTACGGAGCTTTTTAATAGCCATCTTCTTCTTCAAGTGTTTGGCCTTCAGTATTGTGAAAGCCTTTCGCTTTTTCAGAAGGGATTCTGGAACAGATGGTAGCTTCTTCCTCTTCTATGCCCGCCATGATTCTGGCTAGAAAAAGAGCCATCCCCATTCTATTTAAAATAAATACATACCCTCTCTAGCTGCTAATAGCCAACCTCCTTAAATGTATAGTATATTTATTTTGCTTTTTTTCCCCTTGTATATGCTTCTTTATGTATTGGTCATCTCCTTGGATCAAATGTAAGCTGAAAAGAAGGGTCTTTTTAATGTTTGTCTTTGTATCCCCAGTTCCCAGTGCCTGGAACAGTGTAGGGCTTAATAAATGTTCTTTGATTAACTAATCATGGATTTAAGATTTAGAGCTAGAAGGGACCTAAAGAGATCATTGAGTCTAACATCCTTGTTTTTACAGATGAGGAAACTAAGGCCCAGAAAGTTTTAAGTGGCTTGCCCAAGGTCAGGATTTGAAGTCACTTTCCCTTATAGCACACCCACCATTCTTCCTAGTCCAGTCTGCTTCTCCATAACTAGAATCCTGAGGTGCTTCTTCATGTTAGTTACTATGGAAATGGACTGCATCCACACAGTCATCATTTCAAACCACTTAAATCAAAAGATTTGCTTTATTGTACAGTTCATTTAAAAATTTAATTGGTAACCTTATAGATATGAAAGGGTTAAAAAAGTTAAGTGGAAGAATTACAAAAGGATGGTTGTTTCTATATTTCTTTCAGAAAAACTTTTTTTGGGTTTTGTGTTCCCATTCAGGTTTACATGTGTTGCTAAGCAAAAGTGAAGTGGCATATAAATTTCCAGAGCTACTTCCTCTGGTAAGTGTTACTGAAATTTAAAAGCAAATTCCTGTTTCTGTAGCATTCCTATTATCTTTGAGTCCCAATTACTTTTATCTTTAAAAGTAAATTTTTTTTAAATTGTACTTAGTCCAAAGTCTCCCTGCCTATCTGCTCCTGTTAATACAGTACATTAGCTAAGATTTTGTGTGGCTTTTTTATTTGCAGAGTGAGCTCAGTCCACCCATGTTGATAGAACACCCCCTTCGATGCCTTGTGCTGTGTGCCCAAGTACATGCAGGAATGTGGAGAAGAAATGGATTCTCTCTTGTTAATCAGGTTAGTATCTCAAATTTGAGGGGAAGGTTTTACTCCATTTCCCAGCCTCTAATCAAGGCATAGGAAGCGCAGTGGCTAGAGGTTAGAGCACAATGAATAGAGGGTAGGGTCTAGTGGATAGAGTGCTAGACCTGGAATCAAGAAGACTTAAGTTGAAACCCAGCGTTGGACACTAGTCGTGTGAGCCTGGGCAAGACACTTAGCTTCTCTGTGCTTCAATTTCCTCATCTGTAAAATGGAGATAATTATAGCATTTACCTCCCAGTATTATTGTGAAAATAAAATGAGATGATATTTGTAAAGGACTTTATAGACCTAAAAGTGCTATATAAATGCTAGCTATTATCATTAGCTGCCATAGTTTTCATGGCACTTAGTCACTGATTTAAATGCTACCATAGAAAAGAAAAACCACAAATTTAATCATAGAACCCAAAGTTCTCATATTCTGTCATTGGCAGGTATATAAGAAACATAGCGTCAAAAGTAGAAAAGCAAAGCAATAATCTAGATTTCATTGTCAAATTGAGCTAAAAGCTATTATTATATTACTAAAACTCAAGTTTTAATTATTGTCAAACTCCACCTAGTTTAGATTCAGTTTGGCGTTTTGTTTTCTTTTTTTCATATCTATTGGCCTTATTTTTGGCTAGAAGGCAAGCTGGAAATAGGATAGGGGAGTTATGATTACAGGGATGGATCTAGGGGCCTTGTTCTGCTGGCACCCTTAGAAATACTACTTAATCGTATTCATCACTTCATCAGTGAAATTGGCCCTAGAGGCAGCATGATGTATAGGAAAGGGTTGGATGTGGAATCAAAAGAACTCGTCACCCCTGGTATTTACTACCATGTATGAGCTTTAAAGAATCACTTCCCTTTTCTAGGCCTCAGTTTCCTTATATGTAAAATAAAGGATTTCCTGTGAGCTCCTAGTACAGTGACCTGGCTATTTCCTCCAACATTGCAGGTCATATCGCATCCATACCTTCTCCTCCTATGTGAAACTTTTCCACGTTATTCCTCCCTTAAGTCCTCTAAGGTCTTCTCAGTACACCTGAAGCCTTTCTCTAAATCTCTTCATAGATAAATCGAAGAAGCTCTTACATGACAACTTACCTCCTCTAGTGAGCACACATTTCCTAGAGAATATCTTTTTCAGTTGTACACAATGAATATCCAGTACAAAGTCCAACTTAAAGAGGGATTCACTCAAAGGGTTTTAGATTTAGAGTTGAAAGTGGCTGTTGATTCTGATATCCTCATTTTACATATGAAAAAACCGAGGCCCAGAGAGGTGAAGTGATTTGCCCAGGGTTACACAGTGAGTTGATGTGTGAAGTGGGATTCATACCCAGGGATTTCTTTTTCCAAATCTAGTAATGTAATTTCTTCATGATTTCTACATGATTCCTTATGGATAGTGAGGTCCTATAGATGCTCCCATTTGTGAATGGCATTGTGTTGGTTGCAACAAACCCCAGAGATTAGCAGAAACTTCTGGAAGAGGACAGTAACAGCTCAAAAGAGTTTGATATGACCTTCCATCCAGGAAAGACCAAGACAGCCTAAAGAAGTTTTACATTAGATATGTGTATATGTATGTGTGTCTTATGTGTATATGCATGTGTATGTACATTTACATATGCACATGTAAATGTGTGTAGTGTGCATATATTGGACAGATAGTACACATAGTTGATTAGGCCCAAGACTAAACAAGAGAAGGAAAGGGACTTGCATTGCCTTCAGGATACTGCAAAGCTTTTATGATGCTTCTTTGGAAACAGAAGAACCATCTTTTTCATATGAGCATTCTAATAGTGTAGTGTTGGCAGACCTGGAACACAACAGTCTACAAAGAACTGAAAATATAAATCACAAAAAGTAGTGATACAGGGGTGCATGACAGATATAAGCAGATTGAAACATATAAACAGTGAAGAGTTTTGGAGAAGAACAAGAGTAAAAGAGATTATCAGAGAGATGTATGATTGGAAGAGAAATGGGGTTCAACCTGTGTCAAGAGTGAGGGTCAACAAAAGGACAGCTAGAGTATGCCATCTTGGGGCAGCTAGGTGGCGCTGTGAGTACAGCACCGGCCCCGAAGTCAGGAGGACCTGAGTTCAAATTTGGCCCCAGACACTTGACACATTCCCTAGCTGTGCAACCTTGGGCAAGTCACTTAACCCCAATTGCTCTGCCTTCCCCCCTCCAAAAATGAAAAAAAAAATTGAGTATGCCATCCTTATCTTTGCAACATCAGGAGAAAACAAGAAAGGCCTCCAGAAGGTTGGGTAGATAACTTGTGGGTAAGGAAGACATGGACAACAGTAGCCTTCAATAGACAAGCATAGATAGTTTATGATCTGCATCATTGGAGGGAATATCCAAATTGATGAGATCACAGATTTGTGTATCTTTTACATAGCTGTTTGTTGTAAGAGTATTTATTTATAATATGTCACAGCCTACTTGGTCCTACCATGTATCTCTGTGTACTGCTTGAGTCTTCTACAGTGTCGATTCTTCAGAAGTTGTAATGTTCCATGATTTTCAGCTATATCATATATCCATAAATTATTAGTGTTTACAACATAGAGTTTTCTCTTAGTGGAATGCCTTGCAGTAATTGAATATGCTGTATATTTTCTCAAATGCATTCCAGCCTCCTCTGTTCCCATCCAATTTTGAGACCTGCTCACAATTGTTGACCTGCAAATGGTCTAAAACGTGCAGCATACCTTGATCTGCAGAACATAGAGTTGCTCTCATTGCTCCATAACTACACATACATGGTGGGTTGATCAAAAAGGCTATCATTTATGGTATGCTAAAATGTTTTTGTACAAATAAAAGACAAATTATTTACTAAAGTTGATGTGTGTGGTGTGTTGTGTTTTTTTTTTACAGATTTATTACTACCATAATGTGAAATGCAGACGTGAGATGTTTGACAAGGATATAGTAATGCTTCAGGTAATGAGACTAGATATCCAGCTTAACACAGACATTTTTTTTGTTGGTGTTATCACAGCACTCAGAAGAAAATTGTTTTTTTTTTTAATTCTAGATAAGAGAATAAGGGTAGTAACATGAATATAAGGAATAATACCATTAAAGGAGAAAATGTCCTAAAAAGAATACTTCAAAGGGAAATAAAATATTTGGTCAAAATTATATAAAATATATAGATTACTTCAGAACTTACAAAGATGTGATTAAAGATAACTGAAGTGATACTTGGAAATAGCAATAGTCAAAAAATTGTCAGATGTCAATTGCATATTCCTCACAAGGAAAAATCGAAAAATCCCTAATATGGTATTCTGCCTTTGTGAAGCTGTGCTTTTAGTGATTTGTTGGTGTGGAATTGTGATGCATTGTTTTAAGCATTTTTGAATTGTCCGTATAAGTGTATTCAAACTTATTAGCCACCAATATGAATATTAGCTGGTAAGAAATTGCTATAAAAGATCAGGACTACACATCTTTCAAAAAATGTCCAGGGAATTGGAAGAGTCAGGCACGCTGAAAATCAACAACATTTGTCATTAATGAGTTCCCAAATCTTTTTTTTTTTTTGAATTTTACTTAATTTATTTAATATATTTAGTTTTCAGCATTGATTTTCACAAGAGTTTGAATTAAAATTTTCTCCCCATTTCTGCCCTCCCGCCCACTCCAAGATGGCATATATTCTGATTGCCCTGTTCCCCAGTCAGCCCTCCCATCTGTCAGCACACTCCCCTCCAACCCTCCTTTCCCTTCTTGTCTTGTACGGCAAGATAAATTTCTATGCCTCATTGCCTGTGTATCTTATTTCCTAGTTGCATGCAAAAACTTTTTTTGCTGTTATTTTTGAATGTCTGTTTTTAAAACTTTGAGTTCCAAATTCTCTCCCCTCTTCCATCTCCACCCACCCTCCCTGAGAAGGCAAGCAATTCAACCTAGGCCACAGGAGTATCATTATGTAAAACCCTTCCACAATACGCATGTTGTGAAAGATTAACTATGTTTTGCTCCTTCCTAACCTATCTCCCTTTATTGAATTTTCTCCCTTGACCCTGTCCCTTTTCAAAAGTGTTTGTTTTTGATTACCTCCTCCCCCTGTCTGCCCTCCCTTCTATTGTCCCCCCTTTTTTATCTTCTTCCTCCTTCTTTCCTGTGGGGTAAGATACCCAATTGAGTGTGTATGGTATTCCCTCCTCAGGTCAAATCTGATGAGAGCAAGATTTACTAATTCCTCCTCACCTGCCCTCTCTTCACTTCCTAGAGAACCGCTTTTTCTTGCCACTTTTATGCAAGATAATTTACTCCATTCTATCTCTCCCTTTCTCCC
>JAQQSZ010008262.1:0-13092 GCA_028646595.1 Phalanger gymnotis | reverse complement strand
CTATCTTCATTTTGCTTTTCAGTCTCCTTTTTCAATTGGTTGATTTCACCTCTAAGGTTTTCATTTTCTCTGTTTAGATTCTGAATCTCCATAGCCATTTCACCAATTTTATTCTTAAGGGACTTGATTTCATCAGTGGATGTTTTTTTCCATTTTTTCCATTTTTTTTCCATTTTTTCCATTTTTTCTTTTGTCTCCCTAATTTTGTTTATAAAATCGTCCTTTAGCTCTTCCAGTAATGCTTTTTGGGCTGGAGACCAGTTCACATTACCTTTTGAGGTATTAGATGTGGATATAGTGTCATTGTTATCCTCTTCCAAATTGGTATTTTGATCCTGCCTGTCTCCATAAAAGGAATCAATGGTCCTCAGTTTTTTTGTGTTCTTCATGTTGGTTATCCTTTTCCTGGCTGTACAGTAAATTTCTGCTTTTGGGGCTCAGGGCTTACTGTCCCAGCTTTCTTGTTCTGGAGACTGTGTCTCTTTGTTGGCTTGGTGAATTATAGCCTTCAGTTTCCTGAGGTGTGGGGGAGAGGGTCTGGCTGCCCGAAATCTTTTCCCCTGAGGTTGTTTTCCAGCACTGTTGCTCTTCAGCAATGGTCTCAGCACTTTGTTATTCAAGCTGAGTGTCTGGCACTTCCCCTGGGGGAGCAAGAGCATGTCTGGTATCCTGGCATTGACCCCTACTGGCTCTGCCCCTCTCGTAGTCAGGTACTCCAACTACTCGTCCACTGAAGCCCCACTTCTGTCTCCTCTGTTCCAGCGTTCTTTTTTTTTCCCCCGAGGAATTCTCTGTGTGGGGAGGGGAGGGATTAGAGCCATTAACCTGGCCATTATGTCTCCCGGAAGCTCAAGAAGTGTTTGAAACCTTTGGGCTGCAAGCCTCAGGAGCTGGTATCTCACAGTCAGTGGCGTTGTGTTGCCTCTCATCGCTTCCACAGAGTGCCATCCTGTGTTGAGAGGCGTGGGGATCTGCGCTGGTTTCAGGCACCCGGCTTTCTCCCAGCCTGTCTCCCACGTGGGGTCGCAGGCTGTCAATAATCACTTTTTTTGTTGACCTATGAATGTGTATTGAGCTAAGGAGAGAGAAAATATCCAAATTTGGCTTGAGAGGAAGTGGTGGTGGATTTCAGAGGGTCAAAACCTGCAAGCCTGACCTCATATTAAAGACCTTAGGTGACAACTTCTTATTTCCTAAGCTACTTTGGGCTCGATTGACTTCTTAGCCTTGCTTGTTTTTTCTCCACCTTGAAGAACATTCTTTTTGAGAGATAAGATGGCAGCAATTTAGGCACTGGCATGCCCTGCCTTCTTTTTGTCCTCTTTGAGTAGTGGCCCACCTTCTTAGGGGCCTTCCACACTATCTATCCCTTTCTTTTTCACCTATCTGAGACCTCTGATGTCCCTAGCATTTTTATGTCCCTGAATGTCTTCTGAGCTTTAGTCTTCCTGACCCTGATCTTTAAGGTTGTTGCCTTTTCTGGTATGAGTACTTGATGACACTCACCCTCCAGCCATCCTTGGTATATGCACTCATCTACTAATGACACCTCCAGAAGGGCCTAGACCTATCCCTCTCACCAACCTCCATGGATTACTGACTCAAATCTAGCTTGGAGAATAGCCACAGATGTAGGATTGAGACTGCAGCCATGAGTGCTTTCTATTCTTTTTGGTCTTCCCACATTTGATTGATATGGAACATATTTCTCTGTTCAGCCTGACCTCTACTTTCGTATCAGGTTCAGGACTCTAAGTATCTCATTAGAATGTATGCCTTGCCCTTTGTTTAACTTTCCAACTTTTCCAAAGCTATCATATAACATCAATGGTTAGCACACAGGGAGTACTTAAAAAAGGACACTGAATATGGTCTCAGCTAGTCACCACTGACTTATCTCCCACTCTTCCACTCGCAAAAATTCCACTGCTTACCAGAGTTTGTCTAGAGGTGCTCTTCCACCAAAGCCTCTGGCCTCCACTGGAACAAAGGAGATTCTGAGCATTTCATAAAGAAAATAAAAAGATAAAGAATCAAGTTTCTTGCTCAAGAGTGTCCTAGAGCCAGCTCAGTCCATCTCAAGAGAGCTGTTTGTTAAATTCTAAGTTTGACTGTGTATACTTTGTTTATCTGACAAATACCAAAAACAAGGGCTTGATTTATTGTTTTACTTTTGGAATTGATGATGGAGAAAATGTTAATAGTTCAGATTAAATTTAAAAGTGGGACAAGTGTAATTTTTTTTTCTGGAAAGCTAACTGTTAAGCATTTACCAGCCTAATTCTCCCTCTTGCCTCTGTGGAGTGTCTTTGGGTGTACTCACACAAAGATTATCTACCCTGCAAAGGTATAACTAGCTTACCATTTCCATTGGTAGAGGAAGTTCCTCCATTGATATAATCACAGAAACATTAAATTATGTAACAATAATAATAATAATATTTACATAGCATTTTCTATGTCCCAGACAATGCGCTGAAAGCTTTAGAATGATTATGTCATTTAATCCTCACAACAATCTGAGTAAGGAGGTGTTATTACTATCCTAATTTTACAGAGGAGGAACTGAGCGAAATGATGGTTAAGTGACTTGAGAATAATAGCAGAAATACCATACCACCTCGGAAGCCTGATACCATTCTGACCTTGGTCCCTAGACTTCAGTTTCCTTCCCTGATTACTGAGGGCATTGAACTAGAAGATCTAGTCTTCAAACAATGAACCCTTGTGATTGCGTGATTTACCCCCAAACTCCCTGCCAAATCTTCCCCACTTAGTTTAAAAATTAAGAATTGTTAGGCAAGTGATCAGAAGGGATTTACATAAGGCTATACACCCAATGAGTGACAGAGTTAGGCTCCTGCCTAAACTCTGGACTCAGCCAGACTGAGATGAGCCTGTTCCTTTGTTTATAGGAGACATGGAGCCTGGTGACTACTCATGGACTCTTTTGAACTTGGCATGAACTTCTGAGCAGGTTTAAATTTCTTTAAAACTTAGCTGTTCACCTAATTCAACACTGCTATTATTTAATTCCTTCTAATTGGTTCCACACAGATGGAAGAGATATGGTACAAGGACAAGAAAGTGTGATGTGTATTCTGGAGGAAGCTCATTTTGAATCAACATTTTGATCACTGTTATTATTACTATCATTATTATTATTATTATTATCAAAGAGACACATGCTCATGAACAGTTTTCAGCACTGTTATGGTGGGGAGCCAGAACGACTTCTTTTGTGGGGTGTCTTCCATGGGCTCCCATCTGGGTACATCAAATGCCAAACCTTGCAGAGCATTCTGGACAAGATGGAATTCCAATTTCTATGGTGAGGTTCTGGTAGCAGATAATAATGTGAAGAGCTAGCTCATTATCAAACCTTTATATAGCTTTTAAGCTCATACAAAGCCAAAATTAGGGTATTTTGTAGTATAAAATGCAATTTGGGTACATTATCTCCTCTGATCATAACAGGTTTTCTGTGAGGCCAGCAATGTACATAGTGAGGTGGCCTGGTATGCTGGAAAGGACCTACACTCAGAGTCAGAGGATCTGTCTTCAAATCCAAGCTGTGCTGATGCTTCCCTATGTGACCTTGGTCCTGTCACTTGCCATAACTAGGGATTCAATTTCTATGACAAATGAAACTGTTAGCCTCAATGACCAAAAAGTTCCCATCCAACTTTAGCTCTATCATCCTATGACTCTCTTTAGCACTTTATGGTTTCCCCAGCCCTTTACAGACATTGTCTCTTTTAATTCTCATGAGAATCCTGTGAAGTGAATAGGGCAAGGATCACTCAACTCATTTTTCAAATGCCAAAACCTAGTCCCTGAGTGATTCAGTGACTTAAACAAATATGTTCAAGGAGAGAGTGGCAAAGCATAATTTGAAACCACGTCTTTTAACTCTACATGAAACTCTTATCAGAAAACTCTCCAATAATCTTGTCCAGTATGTGCTATGTCATTCTTAAAAACTAGATGTGTGATTCCAGTAGGGCATGAGTTCCTGTTGATAGACGTCCTCTACTAATGCACATTGGCATTTTCTCTCAAACATTCTGCTAGAGAGTTTTCTGGGGAGATTAAAATGATAACGTCACTTGTCCAAGGTTACACAGCCTGGAAGTGCAGGCAAGTCTTACTGACCCCAGGGCCAAAATTTTATCTATTCTTGTATATAGGAATGAAATGTAGGGTTGGAAAAGCATAAGAAAAGAGTAGGTTGTTGAGGTTAGCCTGCTGGGTATCCTGGTCAACATGAGAATGAATCAGGTCCTTGTGCCTGAGTATTCAATGGCAACTCTCTGACAACAAATACAGGGACATGGTAACTATTTATCTGCAGCAGAAAAGAACTGATGAATGTCAGGGTATTCTTATATGCAAAGCACCCCACAAGTCAGAGATTGTACATAAACTTGGTATTGCTATAGTTCCTAGTTTTTAGTGTTGAATTAAATTGAAACTAAATGAATAGATTGAAATCAAAGTGTCAGAACTATAAAATTCATTACCCTATCAGAGCTAGCATTGCAGGAAAGTCTATAACTTCTTAGAATTAAATTAATTTTCTTTTATTAAATTAAATTCTATGTCATCTGCTAAATATATATTAAATACTGATATTAAATTGTCTTCTCTGGTGCCTTGCAGATGTCACCTACTTATTTGTCTTTATTTACATTTTTAAAGTTTATTTTTTAAATTTATGGAATAAATCAAGAATTTCTATAACATAGTATAATAAAAATGAATATACATGAACCTGTAAACCTATTATGCACACTTTGTCATTCCTTCTAGATATATAAAAACTTATCCTGTACATTTCTTTTTTTCTCCACCCCCACCCTGGAAATGGCTACTATTAGAGCCAAATGTGTGCATAGAAATTTCTTCTATTAATATTTCTCTACATCAGTTCTTTCTCTGGATGCAGATAGCATATTTCTTCAGGTCTTTTGTAGTTAATTTGGACATTTATGATAGTCAAAATGATTTTGTAATTCAAAGTCATTCTTAAAACAATATCGTTGTCACTCTACACAATGTTCTTTTGGCCATGCTCATTTCATCCTTCATTATTTTGTGGAAGACTATCCATGATTTTTTAAAAAAAAATCATTGAGCTCATGCTTTCTTATAACACTGTACTATTCCATCACAATCATATATCACAACTTGTTCAGCCATTCCCAAATTGATGAGTATCACTGAAATTGCCAGATCTTTGCCACCACAAAGAGAGCTACTATCAACATTTTAGACCATATTAGTGCTTTTCCTTTTCCCCTAATCGTGTTTTTGGAAAGAGACCTGGTAGTGATAACTCTGGGTCAAAGGATGTAAGCAATTTAGGAACTCTTTGGACATAATTCCAAATTGCTTTGCAAACTAGTTGGACCAATTCACAATTCCACCAACAATGAATTGGTGTCCCAATTTTTCAACATTCTCTCTAATTTTTACCACTTTCCTCTAAAATCATTTTAGCAAATCTGATAGGTATGAAATGATATTTCAAGCTTATTTTAATTTTCACTTCTTTATTCAATAACGATTTAGAGCATTTTTATATATAGAGAGAGATTTCCTCAGAGTTCTCATCTCTCAAATATTTAAAGAACTTTGGCCAATCTTTAAGTATACAAGTCATTCCCCAATTAATACAGTGTTAAAGAGTATGAAGGGGTAGTTGTTCAATGAAGAAACGAAAGCAATATATACTCATGTCTTTATTTATATTTTTAACATTTCCAATATATTATTTATTATTTCTACCAGATATACTTTGCTAGTACATAACGTAAAAATGCTATTTTCTTTTTTTTAATTTTATTCAATATATTTAGTTTTCAGCATTGATTTCACAAGAGTTTGTATTACAACTTTTCTCCCCATTTCTACCCTCCCCCCCACTCCAATATGGCATATATTCTGGTTGCCCTGTTCCCCAGTCAGCCCTCCCTTCTGTCACTCCACTGCCCTCCCATCTCCTTTTCCCTTCCTTTCTTGTAGGGCAAGATAAATTTCTATGCCCCGTTGCCTGTGGATCTTATTTTCTAGTTGCAGGCAAAAACTTTTCTTTTTCTTTTTGAATACCTGTTTTTAAAACTTTGAGTTCCAAATTGTCTCTCCTCTTCCCTAGCCACCCACCTTCCCTAAGAAGTCAAGCAATTCAACATGGGCCACATGCATATCATTATGTATAACCTTTCCACATTACTCATGTTCTGAAAGACTAACTATATTTTGGTCCTTCCTATCCTATCTCTCTTTATTCAGTTTTCTCCCTTGACTCTGTCCCTTTTCGAAAGTGTTTGTTTTTGATCACCTCCACCACAATCTGCCCTCCTTTCTATCATCACTCTTTTTTTATCTTCTTTGTCCTTTTTTCCTGTGGGGTAAGATACCAAATTGAGTATGTATGGTATTCCATCCTCAGGTCAAATCTGATGAGATCAAGATTCACCCATTCCCCCCTCACCTGTCCTTCTCCTCTCCTCATACATAACTGCCTTTTCTTTCCACTATTATGTGAGACAATTTACCCCATTCTATCTCTCCCTATCTCCCCCCCTCGATATATTCCCCTCTCATCCCTAATTTGATTTTATTTCTTTTAGATATCTTCCCTTCATCTTCAACTCACCCTGTGCCCACTCTCTCTCTCTCTCTGTATATGTATGTATATATATATATATATGTATATATGTATATTTATGTATGTTTATACATATACTTATATACATTTATATATATACATACATATATACATAATACACAGTCACATATGCATATATATAGTATATATACATATATACATACATGCATATTCCCTTCAGCTACCCTAATACTGAGGTTTCATGAATCATACATATCATCTTTCCATGTAGGAATGTAAACAAAACAGTTCAACTTTAGTAAGTCTCTTGTAATTTCTCTTTCTTGTTCTTTTTCTTGATTACCTTTTCATGCTTCTCTTGATTCCTGCATTTGAAAGTGCAATTTTCTATTCAGTTCTGCTCTTTTCACTGAGAAAGCCGTAAAGTCCTCTATTTTATTGAAAATCCATAATTTGCCTTGGAGCATGATACTCAGTTTTGCTGGGTAGGCGATTCTTGGTTTTAATCCTAGCTCCATTGACCACTGGAATATCATATTCCAAGCCCTTCGATCTCCTAATGTAGAAGCTGCTAGATCTTGGGTTATTCTGATTGTATTTCCACAATACTCAAATTGTTTCTTTCCAGCTGCTTGCAGTATTTTCTCTGGGAGAAAAATACCTGGGAGCTCTGGAATTTCGTGACAATATTCCTAGGAGATTTCTTTTTGGGGTCGATTTGAGGAGGCAATCTGTGGATTCTTTCAATTTCTATTTTGGTCTGTGGTTCTAGAATATTAGGGCAGTTCTTCTTGATAATTTCTTGAAAGATGATAGCTAGGCTCTTTTTTTGATCATGACTTTCAGGTAGTCCAATAACTTTTAAATTATCTCTCCTGGATCTATTTTCCAGGTCAGTGGTTTTTCCAATGAGATATTTCATATTATCTTCCATTTTTTCATTATTTTGGTTCTGTTTGATAATATCTTGATTTCTCCTCAAGTCACTAGCTTCCATTTCCTCCAATCTAATTTTTGAGGTAATATTTTCTTCAGTGGACTTTTGGACCTCCTTTTCCATTTGGCTAATTCTGCCTTTCAAGGCATTCTTCTCCTCATTGGCTTTTTGGAGCTCTTTTGCCATTTGAGTTAGTCTATTTTTCAAGGTGCTGTTTTCTTCAGTATATTTTTCAGTATTTTTTGGGTGTCCTTTAGCAAGTCATTGACTTGTTTTTCACGGTTTTCTTGCATCTTTCTCATTTCTCTTCCCAATTTTTACTCCTCTTCTCTAATTTTCTTTTCCAAATCCTTTTTGAGCTCTTCAATTGTGTGAGAGCAGTTTTTGTTTTTCTTGGAGGCTTTTGTTGTAGGCTCTTTGACTTTGTTGACTTCTTCTGGCTGTATGCTTTGGTCTTCTTCATCACCAAAGAATGATTTCAGAGTCTGAGATGGAATCTGGATGCATTTTTGCTGCCTGGCCATGTTCCCAGCCTACTCACTTCATACTTGAGTTTTTCAGGGGGATATGAGTGCTTGTAGACTAAAGAGTTCTATGTTCCAAGCTTGGGCAGATACACTACCACATCAGCATTCCTCCTTTCCCAAGAACCCCCAACCTGGACTGGACTTAGATCTTCAGCAGCCTCTTCACTCCTGCTCTGATCCACCACTTAATTCCTCCCAACAAGTGGGCCTGGGGCCAGAAGCAACTGCAGCTGTATTTCTGTATCTGCCCCACCTCTGCTGCCCCAGGGGCAGTGGCCCAATGGCAAACTCCCTGTCCCCAGCTGCTTTTCCCACTAACCTTCTCTGTTGTCTTTGGTGTTTGTGGGCGGAGAAGTCTGGTAACTGTTGCAGTTCACTGATTCAGGGTGCTAGGGCTTGTTCCACATGGTTCCGGGTTTGGTTGGTCCGTGCCGCCCATGCTGGGCTCTGCTCTGCTCTGCTCCTCTCCCAGCTCCATGCAGGATGGACCTTACACAGAGACCATCCAGAATGTCCTAGGCTGGAGCCCTGCTTTGGTCTGCTATTTTGTGTGTCCTGCAGCTGTAGAATTGGTTCAGAGCTATTTTTTTTAATAGGTTTTTGGAGAGACTTGGCAGGGAGCTCATGCCACTCCCTGCTTTCCAGCCACCATCTTGGCTCTGCCCCACTGAACGTAAAACAAGTATTTTGTGCCCAGAAGATGCCACAGCATTTAAAATCTTGTCAAATTTTATAATCATGGCAAATGTGACCAATGATGACAGAGGATTACATTAAAAACAGAGTATGATGTTAAAATAAGTCAGTAGAAAAGCTGCTTTTGAACACTCACAGGACAAATACTATAGAAAACTACAGAGAATAATGATGGCAAATTACAAAGTTCAATAACCCTGAGGCATATTGACAGTGATTCCTACAAGTAGTACACCAGAAGCCTCAAGTTAAAATGAAAGGCAGTGGTAGCTCTAGGGTCCCAATGTAAACCACACCTACCAATTGGACTTTATTTTCAAAATGGAAAAAAAAAAAACCAAAAAGACCACATCCAGCATTTGGAGGTGGAAGGTGTTTTCCAGGGATCTTGAGATGTAGGAATTGGCATGACATCATTAGGCTGGTAATTAAGAGGAGAGAAATTGGTCCATCATACATTGAGCTAGCATTATAGTCATTACATCCCTTGAATATCTAGTAACAGAGGGAGAAAAAGATCTCCTTTTTATAACAAAGGACAGAGATTCCTAAACCATGATGACTTTTAGGGTCCTTTGCCAGAATCTCAATAAATGGCATATTTTCTACTTTCTTTTAAGAAAATATTTTCAATACATAATTTTCCAGCTTCTTCCATGAGTTTGGCATTATCTTTCTTCAGTTTCACTAGGTACTCAGTCTCCTGATTTGGATTTTCCATACCTACTAATTTTCTATTTTCTGCTTGAAGAAAGTCCACCTGCTTCCTTAGCAAATTTGTATCCTGAAAAAAATATTGTCTTTTTCTTCATTGATTTCTTCCAGCTTGGATCTCGATTGTTCCTTCTCTTGAAAGGCTTTCAATTCTACCCACCTGTTTGCCCTACTGCCATCATTTTAAGACCGTCTATTTCTTTGCCTATGAGGAAATTTTTTGCCTTCTTTTAATTCTCCTTTTATTTTCAGAATTTTTTCAATTGCTTTATTCTTAGCACATCTTTCTTCAGCAAACTCCTTTTCTTGTTCTTTTTTCAGTTGATGAATGTCTGGATATTTTTTATCACTATTATTGTTTTGTTTTTTAATACCACTGAGTTGGCTCTATAGGCATTGGTTTGTCTCTGTTAATTGATGAAGTTGTAAGCATGTGTTTACATTTGATTTTTTAATTTATCAGATAAAATGATTGCAATTTTTCATATTTTGAATGAACTTCATATGCAAGACATTTTGTTCAAATCCTTCATTTCTGTTTTTTTTTTCACGTCTTTTATTTTTAAGTTGGTTTCTTGAAAGGAACAGATGGTAGGGTTTTATTTAGTAAATCTGTCACCTAAATTTTATCAAATTGTTTGGTCTACTCACATTTAAAATTTTGAGAGCTGGTTTTGCATTTCCTCCATTTTTCTTTAACGTTGTCTTTTCTAAATTAATTTTTGTTCTCTTTGCAGACAATGTTTTGTGTCTTAGGTTAATTTTGCTTGATACGTTTTAAGACATCTCTAGCCCCACAGACTCTTTTGTCAACCTCAAACCCCTCCCCTCCCATTTGTTAATCCTTTTCCTAGTTTTAGAGTTTTACTTAACTTATTTGTGTTTCCCTCTCATTTTTATATAGTCATCTGTTCCCTTTTTATCCCTCAGGGAGAAAAAAGAAATAATAATCTCCCTTCCTCTTATGTCTTTCAAATTCTTTTATTAGTTTTTTTAAATTTTATACATTTTTTTAAAAATTATATAAATTTTAAAGACATTCTTTGATTGATAGTCCTGATCCACTTTAATTTTTGTATTATTCATGGAATTAAAGCACCTAATTGAATAATTTCAAGTTTCATCTTCCAAACAATTTCTATGGTTTATTTCCTTGGAAGATTTGCCTCAAGACGCAGTTTTCTGTGGTGACGCATTCTTAGATATATCATTTTCTTCAGGACATAGAGAGCATAAAAATATTGTCAGGTGATTGCAATTTTCCTATGTCCTTGATCATGTCAACCAATTAGTAATCATTTATAATGTGCCTACTATGCTAAGTACTGGAGAAAGAAATGGGGAAGACAGTTCCTGTTCTCAAGAAATTCACAGTCTAAGGTCCAGGTTCTATCAGATAGATAATTTTCTTCCTTCTTTATGATTTATTCTCCTCTCTAGCTCCATGCCCTCCAAATTCTGTGGATTCCAGTTTCTCCCAGGTTCTGATTCCACTTCTCCTTTGAAAAACTGCTATCTGTGGAATACCAATTCTCTTTCAAATCTTTTGCAGATTACACCCATTTGAAGGTTCCCCCAATCCCTGTAACAAAATATATCTCTCCTCACCTAGGAATGTTCTTCAATGAGACCCCTCCCATCACTGAATGTCTTATTTTACTCTGTTTCAATACCTACCTTCACCACCTTGCTCATTCTCCCACAGTGTCTCTGATTGGAAGAGAGAATGAGAATGAATTCCAAGAATGAGAGACAATCCAGAAGAAAGCAAGGAGGGGAGATAATGTAGTCATCAGGGGAGTTTGGCAAGAGTATAAAATTTGGCATAAGAAACAACACAAAGCAAATCTAGACAATTAGGTTGGATCCAGCTGCGAAGGCATTTAATGCCATACTAAGGAGGCAGTAGAGAACCCCTATAGACTTTGAGCAGAGGATTGACAGAGTCAGAACCGTGTCACAAGAATGTTATGTTGTTAATTATGTGGATTGTTCATTGCAAAGGAAAAGTACTACAAGTAAAGGATTACATTTGGAGTCCATTGAAAGAATGAATACAAATATCATTTATTATGTACCTAGTAAATGCTCAGGTGTTTGGAGATAATAGAGAGTGATTTCAGCTGTATGTTAGTTGTAAAGCTCTTGTGCTCCTTAAGGCAAATTAATAAAACTGATGATAATGCAGCACATTTAATTTCAATTCCACTGAAAAAAGTCTTATCTTTTTTTTTCCTTTTTTCCTTTTTTTCATATCTTTTCTTCATACTGAACCATTGGATAGTGCCAGGACTTGGGGGTGGGACTTTATTTTCTGCTCTTCAGTAGCTGTGGCTCCATCATCTACAGAAGCAATTACCAGGGGGTTCTTTCCAGGGCTGGTACAGGGGGAAGCTAGGATGAAAGTATTAAAAGTGGTCTATAGGGGGCGGAGCCAAGATGATGGCTGGAAAGCAGGGACTAGCGTGAACTCCCCAACAAGTCCCTCCAAAAACCTATAAAAAATGGCTCTGAACCAATTGTAGAATTGCATAACCCGCAAAGTGGCAGAGAGAAGCAGGGCTCTAGCCCAGGACAGCCTGGATGGTCTCTGGGTAAGGTCTATCCTGCATGGAGCTGGGAGCTGAGGGGAGTGGAACTGAGCAGAGCAGAGTCCACCATGGGCAGCGTAGGCCAACATGACCAGGGAGCCGGGCAGAGCATGACTGAGCTGCAGCAGTTACCAGACCTCTCTACCCACAACCAGCAAAGACAACAGAGAAGGTTAGTGGGAAAAGCTGCGAGGACAGAGTTTGCAGTTCAACCACAGTGCCTGGGGCAGCAGAGGTGGGGGAGCTACAGAACTACACCTGCACTTGCTTCTGGCCCCAGGCCCACCTGGTGGGAGGAATTAAGTGGCGGATCAGAGAAGGAGTGAAGAGCCTACTGAAGATCTAAGCCCAGTCTAGGTAGAGGGTTCTTGGGGAAGGAGGAGTGATGGTGAGGCAGCACATCCAGCCAAGCGTGGAACATAGAACTCTTTACTCTACAACTAGTCATATCCCACTGAAAAACTCAAGGGTGAAGTAAGTTGACTGGGAACATGGTGAGGTGGCACACCCAGGTTCAGTCTCAGACTCTGGAATCCTTCTTTGGCGACAAAGAAGACCAAAACATACAGTCAGAAGACGTCAACAAAGTCATAGAGCCTACAACAAAAACCTCTAAGAAAAACGTGAATTGGGCTCAGGCCATGGAAGAGCTTAAAAAGGATTTGGAAGAGCAAGTTAGAGAAGTAGAGGAAAAACTGGGAAGAGAAATGAGAAGGATGTGAGAAAACCGTGAAACCATGAAAAACAAGTCAATGACTTGCTAAAGGAGACCCAAAAATATACTGAAAAATATACAGAAGAAAACAACACCTTAAAAAATAGACTAACTCAAATGGCAAAAGAGCTCCAAAAAGCCAATGAGGAGAAGAATGCCTTGAAAGGCAGAATTACCCAAATGGAAAAGGAGATCCAAAAGAGCTCTGGAGAAAATACTACCTTAAAAATTAGATTGGAGCAAGTGGAAGCTAGTGACTTGATGAGAAATCAATTATC
>JAQQSZ010008261.1:0-13092 GCA_028646595.1 Phalanger gymnotis | reverse complement strand
GGGTCAAGGGAGAAAATTCAATAAAGGGGGATAGGAAGAAGCAAAATATAGTTAGTCTTTCACAACATGAGTATTGTGGAAGGGTTATACATAATGATACACATGTGGCCCATGTTGAATTGCTGGACTTCTTAGGGAGGGTGCATGGGAAGGGAAGAGGGGGGAGAATTTGGAACTCAAAGTTTTAAAAAATAGATGTTCAAAAACAAAAACAAAAAAGTTTTTGTAGGCAACAAGAAAATAAGATACATAGGCAATGGGGCATAGAAATTTATCTTGCCCTACAAGAAAGGAAGGGAAAACGAGATGGGAGGTTGGTGCGGTGACAGATGGGAGGGCAGACTGGGGAACAGGACAACCAGAATATATGCCTTCTTGGAGTGGGGGGGGACAGTAGAAATGGGGAGAAAATTTGTAATTCAAACTCTTGTGAAAATCAATGCTGAAAACTAAATATATTAAATAAAATTTATAAAAAAAGAAACAATTCTTCAGTTGTAAATTAGTTCCTTAAAAGGAAGATGGGAATTTGGGTATCTAATTATTTAGAGTTCTTCCCTCTGGATCTTTCCCAGCAGTCATGACCTCATCATTCCCTGGCATAAGTAGTGTTAGGGAGTAGGTTAGAGAGAAGACAGCTAGGCTTTCATCCCAATGGGAAGGTTTGCCATTGGACTCCCGGTTTGAATAAGAGTTTTCTAATGTTGTATAAGTTAAGAGGGGGAAAATCAATACCTCCCAGCCCTAGTAAATGGCCAACAATTTAGGCAACTGTTACATATTTAAGAAAATGGACCACTCATTCTGACCCCAATTCTGGGTCATACTAATTATCTCTATGACTTTGGGAAAACCATTTCACTTCCTTAAGCCTTGGTTTCATAACAGGTGAAATGAGAGGATGCAACTTGATCTCAAGAGTTAGTTTCCACTCTGCAATCCTAGGATTCTAAGAATGTCTTGTCATTTTATAAACCTTGTGAACTTCAAGGAGATTTAAAGCTGGAAAGAACTGTAAATACCATGTGGTCCAGTCACTGTCATTTTACATATGAAGAAACTAAGCTTCAGAAAAGATAAGTGATTGTCCCTAGGTCATTTGGATAATGAATAGAAGAACTGAGATTCAAAACAAGGTCCTGCAAGTCCAAAGTTCACCATTATCTATGGTACCCCTGTTCAAGTTTTCCTTCTTCCATTATGCTAATAGTTAACTCAGGCTCCCCATACGTGGCCTTGAGGCCACAGGCTCCCCACTTGTGAATTAACATCGCCACATCTCTTCCTTGCTCAGAATCAAACTATAAATATGAAAGCTTAGGTTAATATCCTCTTTCTGAAACAGATACAACTCAAGAATGATAAGCTCCTGTGAAGTGTGGATAGGATGAAACTAAGAGAAGATAACCCCTTATAAATTGTCAAAATATCACAAAACCTTTTGAAGTGGCAAGGACGTGGGTAATGATATGGAAGATGTAATTGAGATATTATATAATGAGAGGAGGATTCTTGAAAAACATAGATATGCCTTGTTTGTGTTAACTCATTGATTCACTTAAAAAAAAAATATTCACGTCTCTTGATTTTTCTATCACTACAGTTTTTCCGATTGTCTCTCCCTCTCCTCTGATTCACTTTTTCAAAGTGCTAAAAAATGTCCAGTTATTGGAATGGTATCATGCTTATACTCTGAAATGTAGTTGTAATATGGTCATTCTCCCCTAATCCCTCCCCAGATGGATGCTTGGAGTTTCAGGGCAGTGAGTTTAGCTGAGCTAAGATCCTCGTGCGATCCCATTCTGTACAGACGGTGAACTCTCAGTTGTCATGTTTGAGCCTTTATTACAACAAAATATTATTTTAAAGCAGTACTAACAGTAAATAGAAGCAATTGAGTTTTATCAACTAACACAAACTGTGGGATTTCAGACTTGGATTTCAGCCGGTATTTTAATGAAGTGTATGTGAACAACTCCAAATCTTCTGACACTTTAGCAGCTGAATCGCGTATACAGAACTTTGATAGGGGACCATGTGTTAACACTCAAAGACTTCAACCCCATCAACTGCCTCCCCTCCCCCACGACCATTACTTCACGGATCTGTCATTGGCTCATTATTTCCACATCTTCCAATGAATAATCTGACATTTTAGGCATTCGCTCCAAAGCTGGTTACACTATTGACACTAGACTCTGTCTTTCTCATGACTCATTACAGTTCAGTTGTTTTTCCATGATAGATGCTCTGATAGTTCATCTCCAGCTAATAATAACTAAAGATACTTTTTGCTCCATTGTCTCATTTCCTAAACACTTCCCTTTCTGAGATGTTATAGTTAAGATTTGCTCAAAAGAGAAATACTCTAGAATGTTAGCGCTCAGTTAAGTGGGGAAGATAAATCTCAAAGGGGATTAAGAAAGCATCCCTCTTTCCATTTGAACCCTAGGATCCTTGGCCAGAGGGCAATTTCTGTAGTATATTTTCCAAAGACCAATCTTAGATTTACTTTAACATACACACACATACAAACCCGCATGACAACAACTAAGATAACAAAATGAATCATAGGCTCACAAGATTTAGTTTTGGAAGAGCTTAGAGATCATCTAGCCTGATCTCTTATTTTATAGATGAGGAAACTGAGGCACAGAGAACCTTTTCTAAGGCTATCTTAATCATAACCAAGGCCACAGACTCAAGGTCATGAATATGATGAAATCTATCCTCTCATCGTAAATAATATTGAGTAAAATCACACATGCACTAACTAAAGTTTTGCACATATGTTAGGAAAAACACTCAAACAACCAAACAATTTTCTCATAAACTTAAAAAAAGGTACAGCATTTCTACCTCAAAGTTACCAGCCTCATAAAAATGACATAGCTCGAAACAGTATGAGTAATCCAAAGAAGTATAGGCAATCCTGGAATTTATATCAGGTTAAGGTAAAACAATAGAAGTTGAATTTCTCACAGATATACCATCACAATAGGAGATTAAATTTTGACTATGGAATCAGTGCCCAACTTTTTTATGAAAATGAACATGAAACTATGTTTAAGCAATTGAATATAGTATTCTTGGGTGTTGTATAGACTGCACCTCAATAAAGTGCACATATACTAATTCAATAGGGTGTAATCTTTAAAGTAACATAGATGAAATCTTGGTTTTGTAAAATTTATTTTAGTTTTCAACATTTGTTTCACAAGATTTTGAGTTCCAAATTTTTTCCCTATTTCTATCCTCCCCCACCCCAAGATGGCATGTATTCAGATTGTCCCTTTCCCCAGTCTACCCTCCCTTCTATCATCTGACTCCACCCCCCTTATCCCCATCCCCCTTACTTTATTTTAGGGCCAGATACTCCATTGCCTGTGTATCTTATTTCCAGGTGCATGTAACAACAATTTTTAAACACTTGTTTTTAAAACTTTGAGTTCCAAATTCTCTCCCTTTTTCCCTTCCCACCCACCTTCCTTGAGAAGGCAAGCAAATCAACATAGGCCACACATGTATCATAATGTAAAATGCTTCCACGATAATCATGTTTTGAAAGACTAATTATATTTCCCTCCATCCTATCCCATCCTTCTTTATTTGATTTTCTCCTTTGACCCTGTCCCTTTTCAAAAATAAAATCTTGGTTTTTCAAAGGCCAATTGACAACAAAGTACAAGGTCTGGCAATTCCTACCATGCCAGGAAAGTTCTGAGTATGAACTTGGCAATGAACTAGATAAGGTGGACCTGGTTAAGGATAGAAAGACTGATCCCCAAAAGTTTGGTCATTAGACTTGTTAGCTATAGTAATTTCTGCATGGAAGGGTTATAATGTCAATCGATGGACAAACATTTAGGCACCTGGTATACTGAGTGCTGGGAAAACAGTCCCTGTCCTTAAGAATTTCCATTCTATGCATTAATTAATAAAAGGACATCATTGGATAAGGGAGGGAGAATATCCCCTGATGATAAAATAGATTTAAAAAAAAAGTATTGAAGTATAGTAACTAATTACATAAAATATTTTAATTTGAGAAATCCTTTGGAGAGGGGTTTGGGACCACAAGAGAACAGATAGAGAAATGCCCTGGAAAAAGACAGAGCCCGAGGACATTAATTAGAAGATGCGAGAGGACCTGTATATTTCTAGGTAAGGTTGTTCAAAGCCTAGAGATGAAATGATAGGTGTTGTTTTCTTCAGCATTTTTGGGTCTCCTTTAGCAAGTCATTGAGTTGTTTTTTTTAATGGTTTTCTCCCATCCTTCTCATTTCTCTTCCCAATTTTTCTCTACTTCTCTAACTTGCTTTTCCAAATCCTTTTTGAGCTCTTCCATGGCCTAAGACCAGTGTATGTTTTTCTTGGAGGCTTTTGATGTATGCTCTTTGACTTCGTTGACTTCTGGCTGTATGTTTTGGTCTTCTTTGTCACCAAAGAAAGACTCCAAAGTCTGAGTGAATCTGAATCTGTTTTCACTGCCTGTTCATGTTCCCAGCCAAGTACTTGACCCTTGAGGTTTTTGTCAGGATATGATTGCTTGTAGAGTGGAGGGTGCTTTTTCCCGAGCTTGAGGGGCTGCACTGTTGTTTTCAGAGCTATTTCTGCATAGAAAGTTCTGCCACACCAGCACTCCTCCTCCCCCAAGAACTGCCAAATAGGGCCACAACTCAGATCTAAGCAGACTCTGCACTCCTGCTCTTATACACCACTTAATTCCTCCCACCAGGTTCACCTGGGGCCAGAACCAACTGCAGTGGTATCTCTGCAAGCAGCCTCAGAGCTGCACCACCTCTGCTGCCCCCAGAATGGTAGCCGACTGTGAACTCCTTTCACTCTGCCCCAGCAGTATTTTCCCACTAACCTACTCTGTTGTCTTTGGTGTTTGTGGGTTAAGAAGTCTGGAAACTTCCACAGCTCACTGATTCAGGGCACTACAGCCTGTTCCACCTAGCTCCTGGTCTGGTTGGTTTGGGCACAGCCCACACTGGGCTCTGCTCTGCTCTGCTCCAAGCTCCGTGTGATAGACCTTACCCAGCCACCATCCAGGCTGTCCTGGGCTGGAGTCCTGCTTCCCTCTGCTATTTTGTGGGTTCTTCAGTGCTAGAATTTGTTCAGAGCCATTTTTATAGGTGTTTGGAGGGTCCTAGGGGAGAGCTTTAGGCAAATCCCTGCTTTCCAGCCACCATCTTGGCTCTGCCCCCGGAAACTCATTTTCAAAGGAAAATTTCCTTCAAAAAAATCTTCCAAGGATTTTTGTTGGCATTGTACAAGCCAAGCATAACAGAAATACAAGGCACTACAGAATCAAAGGGGGAGGGCAATGAGGTGGCACAGTGGATAGAGCACTGGGCTTAGATTCAGGAATCCTTATCTTCAAGAGTTCAAATCTGGCCTCAGACACTTACTTAGATATGTGACTTTGGGCAAGTCATTTAACTGTGTTTGCTTCAATTCCTCATCTAGAAAATGAGCTGAAGAAAGAAATAACAAACTGTGGGCAGAGCCAAGATGGCAGTTGGAAAGCAGGGACTCTTAAGCTTTCCCCCAAATCCCTCCAAAAACCTGTAAAAATAGCTCTGAACAAATTCTAGAGTTGCAGAACACATGAAATAGCAGAGGGAAGAAGGTCGCCAGCCCAGGACAGCCTGAATGGTTGCTGGAAAGGGTTTCTCGTACTGTGTTGGGAGTGGAGCACAGGCCAGTAAAGGCCGCACCAGCACCCACCAGACCAGGAGTCCAGCATAGAAGGCCTGAGGGCAACAAATCATTGAGCTGTAGCAGTTACCAGACTTCTCAACTCATAAATGCCAAAGTTGTAATGGGGTGAAAGCAGTCTGGCCCCTGCCCTGAGGGTGGGGGAGGTAGCACAGCGGTGGTGGCAACAGCAGCAGGAAGGTCCTGTGGCTGTTTCCAGAGCTCTAGCTGCTTTCAGAGCTCCAGTTTCTGCTGCTTCTAGAGTCCCTGGCTATCACGGTGGGAGGAATTAAGTGGTGGATCAGAGTGGGAGTGCAAGGAGCACTTTGCTGGTGCAGAGGCAGGTTCTCTTGCTTTGCCCTGCTTAGATCTGGATCAAGGTTCTGGCTGGCAGTTCTTGGGGGAGGAGAAGCACTGCTGTGGCAGAGCTTGTGGTGATGGTGAAGTAGAAGTAGCTTTGAAAACAACAGCCCTTGGCCCCTAAAGCTTGGGACAAATTACTCTCCACTCTACTAGCAGTCATACCCTGACAAAAACCTCAAGGGTCAAGTATTTGGCTGGGAATATGAACAGACAGTGAAAATGGACTCAGACTACAGAATGTTTTTTTTTTGGTGACAAAGAAGATCAAAATACATAGCCAGAAGAAGTCAACAAAGTCAAAGAGCATACATTAAAAGCCTCTAAGAAAAATATGAATTGGTCTCAGGCCATGGAAGAGCTCAAAAAGGATTTGGAAAAGCAAGTAACAGAAGTAGAGGAAAAATTGGGAAGAGAAGCGAGAATGATGTGAGAAAACCATGAAAAACAAGTCAATGACTTGCTAAAGGAGACCCAAAAAATACTGAAGAAAGTAACATCTTAAAAAAATAGGCTAACTCAAATGGCAAAAGAGCTCCAAAAAGCTAATGAGGAGAAGAAGGCCTTGAAAGGCAGAATTAGCCAAATGGAAAAGGAAGTCCAAAAGACCAGTGAAGAAAATACTATCTTAAAAATTAGTTTGGAGCAAGTAGAAGCTATTGACTTTATGAGAAATCAAGATATTATAAAACAGAACCAGGGCAGCTAGGTCACGCAGTGATTAGAGCATCAGGCCTGGAATCAGGAGGACCTGAGTTCAAATCTGGCCTCAGACACTTGACACACTTACTAGCTGTGTGACCTTGGGTAAGTTACTTAACCCCAATTGCCCTGCCTTACCTGCTCCAAAAAAGAAAAATAAACAGAACCAAAGGAATGAAAAAATGGAAGACAATGTGAAATACCTCATTGGAAAAACCACTGATCTAGAGAATAGATCGAAGAGAGATAATTTAAAAATTATTGAACTACCTGAAAGCCATGATCAAAAAAAGAGCCCAGACATCATCTTTCAAGAAATTATCAAGGAAAAGTGTCCTGATATTCTGGAACCAGAGGGTAAAGTAGAAATTGAAAGAATCCACCAATCGCCCCTTGAAAAAGATCCCCAAAAGAAAACTCCTGGGAATATTGTTGCCAAATTCCAGAGTTCCCTGGTCAAAAAGAAAATACTGCAAGCAGCCAGAAAGAAACAATTTGACATCTAGCAGCTGCTACATTAAGAGATAAGGGCTCGCAATATGATATTCTGGAGGTCAAAGGAGCTAGTATTAAAACCAAGAATCAGTTACCCAGTAAAATTGAGTATAATACTCCAAGGCAAAATATGGATTTTCAAACAAAATAGAGAACTGTGCAGTTTTCTCAATGAAAAGACCAGAGCTGAATGGAAAATTTGACTTTCAAATATTAGAATGAAGAAAAGCATGAAAAGGTAAACAAGAAAGAGAAATCATAAGAGACTTACTAAAGTTGAACATTTTTGCTAACATTCCTAGATAAGACCTTTCTCAGTATTATGGTAGGGGGTGAGTTGAATATGAAGGGATAAGATCTAAAAAAATAAAATAAAATTAAGGGGTGGGAGAGGAATATATTGAGAAAGGGAGAGATAGAATGGGGTAAATTATCTCACATGCAAGTGGCAAGAAAAAGCAGTTCTATTGGAAGGGAAGAGGAGGCAGGTGAGGGGGAATGAGTGAATCTTGCTCTCATTGGATATGCCTTGAGAAGGAATAATATACACTTGGGTATCTTATCCCACAAGAAAGTAGAGGGAAGTGGATGAAAAAGTGGGGATGATAGAAGGGAGGCCACATAGGGGGAGGAGGTAATCAAAAGTGAACACTTGAAAAGAGGCAGAGTCAAGGAAGAAAACTGAATAAAAGGGGACAGGATAGGATGGAAGAAAATATAGTTAGTCTTTCACAAAATGACTATTGTGTATTGCCTTCTTAGGGAGGGTAGGTGGGAAGGGAAGAGGGGAGAGAATTTCGAACTCAAATTTTTAAAAGCAGTTGCTCAAAAAGAAAAGTTGTTTTTGCATGCAACTGGGAAATAAGATATATAGGGAATGGGGCATAGAAATCTATGCTGCCTATAAGAAAGTAAGGGGAAAGAAAAAGGGGAGGAGTGGGGTGACAGAAGGGAAGGCTGACTGGGGAATGGGGCAATCAGAATATATGCCTTCTTGGAGTGGGGGGAGGGTAGAAATAGGGAGAAAATTTATAACTCAAAATCTTGTGGAAATGAAGGTTGAAAACTAAAATATTAAATAATAAAATATGAAAAATTAAAAGTGTTTCCTTATAAAAAAAGAAAAACAATTCAGCAAATCTAAACAATATATCAAAAATGTTGAAATTACTTATAGTGTTCCACACTTAAAGGATGGAGAGATGTCTTCTTATATCTTCTCTTTGGGACCAAAGCTTGATCATTAGCATTTTACAGCATTCAATTTGAATTGTTTTGCTGTTGTTGTTCTTTATTTTATGTTGTTGTAGGTGTTGTATAAATTATTTTCCTTATTCAGCTTACTTCACTTTGAATCCATTTGTGTAAATCTTCCCAGTCTCGGTATCCATTAAATTCATACTATTACATTACAATCCTTCTGTACTATAATTTGTTAAACCTTTCTCCAATTGATGGACATCAACTTTGTTCCCAGCTATTTGATTCTACAAGTACTGCTATAAATAATTTTGTTTAAAAAAAAAGAAATAACAAACATTCCAGTATCTTTGCCAAGAAAATCCCAAATGGTGTCGTGAAGTGTCAGATGTGTGAAAAGTGACTGAACATCAACACAGAAGAAAGACTTTTAAGATTTTATCATTCCGGTGCTTATTCCATGTTGTTAAGAAAATTTAAGGGATTTAGTTCTCCTGGTGTCTAATTATCTTCTTTCTATACAATAGTCATAGGCATCTTTGCATTTAAAATCTTTGGTAAGGGTCAGGTATCCAAGATATATATGACATGTATACACAAAAGACCAGGAACTTAGTTGATCAAAGAATATCAACAAATAATTATCAAAACAAGAATAGCAAACTACAATAAAAATACTTAATCGTTAAAATTAAGAAAATATGATTCGGAGGTTTTAATTTATCTTTAGCAAATTGGCAAAGATGACATAAGATGAGGAATTATTCAGGTTGAAGGGGTTGTGGAAGAGACAGACATGCTAATATACTGTAGAAACTGGTTGGTTGTTGTCCTTCATTCTCAAAGAGGACCCAAATGACATTACTATACTTGAGTCAGGATTCAATGTGTCTGACAGTGGCTTATCAGGCCAACACAAGCTTGGAATACTCTACCACAGGTTGGGCACAAATAGTCCATGTGAACATTTGAGGTGGATACTCCAAACTTGCACATCCTGTGTTTCCTTTAAGCTGTTTCAATTCTGCTTTGCTCATAGAGCACAGCACCTTCTCTAATGTGGGAATGCCATGCATTTGTGGTCCTATGCCAATGTCTCCCATGTCACACAATCAATTCCAAAGTTCTTGAGAGAGACCTTGAGAGTGTCCTTCTGACCAAAATGTGAATGCTTGCCCTGTGTGAGTTCTCCATAAAATAGTCTTTTTAGCAAGCATACATTTTGCATTCAAACAATGTAGCCAGCCCATTGGAATTGCACTCTGAAGCAGAGTATGAATGCTTGGCAGTTTAGTTCAAGTAAGGAACTCAGCGTCTGGCACCTTGTCCTACCAGGTGATCTTCAGACTCTTCCTAAGACAGTTCAAATGGAAGTGATTCAGTTTCCTGGCATGGCCCTGGTAGCCTGTTCAGTTTTCACAAGCATACCACAATGAGGTCAGCACCACAGATCTGTAGGCCTTCAGTTTGGTAAGGAAAGTATGGGAGAGAAGAGGTATTAGACTGGTAGAAACTAGAAATTAGTACAATCATAATGGAAAACAATTTGGATTTTTTTAAAAAATTGACTAAAATTCCATGCTCTTTGACACAAAGATCGTATTGATAGACATAGGATGCCACAGATGAACAAAAAACCCATGGACAACAAAACATTTATAGCATTTTGGGGAGCAAAGGTCAATAACAATAGGAAGTCCTGCTCAAATCCTTGCCCACAAATTCATATGAAGCTTGGAACAGTGTAAAGGGCATTAGTCTTGAAATCCAACCATTCTTGCGTCAAATGTGGACTTAGAGAAGTAACATTTGTATGACCCTAGGCAGACCACTCTCTCATTCTGAGTTTTCTCATTAAGAAAATGAAACTACGGAACAGCACTGATTTCACAAGGCTGCTGAAAGGAAAGCATTTCATCCTAGTTAAAGATATGCTTTGTAAATGTGAGTTGCTGCTATGTCTAGTGTTGCAAATGGGACTCAGAAAGAGCACAAATGCTTTACTCCAAAGCCATCTATTGGTGAAATAATTCAGAGCTCGTGCCTGAACAGCTATTTTAAGAAAAAGAATGAGGACTAATTGGGGTTGGCCTGTAAAACAAAAAGCTTTAATTAATACATACGTAGTGTCTATTTGGAATCGTCATGAATTTCCATCTTAGAAGTGTAGTCTTCTATTTACTTCTCATGCCCCCAATCCTAAATTCTTAAATTATACAAATTATACACACAGACACACACACACACACACAAGAATGAAAAAAAATTTAAAACTGTCTAAGTCGGTTTTAAAGAACTGCCTTATCTAAAAACAACAGCAAGACATAAAGAATGCTTTAAATATTTATTAAAATTTATAATAAACTTTTCTTTTTTTTACAATTATCAAACATGTATACTCAAAATATAGCCTTCTCAAAGTGCATTACTCAGTTGAAACTGAGCCTGTTAGTTGAACTAGAAACAATTAATTTAGGGAATAGTGGAGAAAAACCTGATGGAAATTAGGAATTTAGAATAAAAGTGTCATCTGGACCATAATGACCAGATAGCAATGCTATCACAAGGCTATATTATTTAAGTTAGAATGCTATTTTTTCCTCTTCTCGACAAAATTGTAATAGCTTTTCACAGACCACTTCAGAGGTCATTAACTTCTCCCTCATCTACAGACAGCTTCCCCCTCTTTCTGTCTTATTTTGCATTACTTAACCCTGTGAAGTGTTTTCAGACAAAGGCTGAATAAAAGCAGTTACACACAATGTAACCCTGCGACATTTTCATTTCTAAGGCCATCTGCCTGCCACTTGTTTTCCGATAGAGTTGGTACACCTAATAATAATAATAATGATGATAATGATAATAACAATATAGCTACATGCAACACTGATAGCTGCTCAATGGAAAGGAAATTACACATTTGGCAGATGGGCAACAAACCCTCCTACCTGATGAAATATTCTTCACCATAACTAAATTAACTACGTTAGTTATCTATGTAGGATCTACTGATGTGGCATTTGTACAATATATAATAGACCAAGTAGCAGACTATTTCTTGGTTAGAGAGAGGGCAGCCATAGGGGCTACAAGTTGTTGTGAAAGATTTCAGGTTGTCAAGCTCTTACTCCCCACACTCGCCATTGTTTCTTATTTTTTTTTTAAATTTAATTCTGAACTTAAGAAATAAAACAAGCATTTCCATAACATAGTAAAATAGAAAAAAAAAAGATAATTGCCCATGAACCTGCAAATCTATTATGTACAACTTGTTATTTCTTTTATATATATAATTTTACAGCTATATATAAGCAAATGTAAGTGTATATATACATATATATGCCTATTTGTGTCTAATGGTAGCCATCTCTAGGGTTATGGAGGGAGGGAAAAAAAGAAATATATACAATAATGGCGAGTTGTACATGGTAGATTTTCAGTTCCATATTCAATCATCTGTTTTATTGTACTATGTTATGAAAAGGCTAGTTTTATTCCATAAATTAAAAATAAAAAATAAATATATAATAAAATTATCATTTCACTTTCTTTTTTTCCTTCCTTCCCTCTCCCCCTCCACCCTAGAAATGGCTAGCATGAGAAACAAATATGTGTGTATATGTAAAATCACTCTATAAATGCTTCTATTTATCTGCTGTTTCTCTGGATGCAGATGACATCTTCCTTAATAAGTCATTTGTTGTAAATTTGAGTATTTATGAATTATAAAATGTTATCCTTCTCTCCATTGGGAAATGAAAGTTCTAGGCTTAGTGACTTGAAGGTCCCAAATGTGACTGTTACAAAATGACCTTGACTTAGATAGTGTTGTGGCATCATATGAGTAAAGTCTGCAAGTACTTAGTTCGTGATTAAAAAGTGGCATCGACAGATAACAGAGCATAAAACTGACAGTGTCCATCTGTGTCTGATGTCTGATTAGTTCACCTATCTTATCTTCTAGTTTAGGTATAGGAAGGAATCACTTAAAATAATTTCATGCCAATGGAAAGATGACAAGATCATAGATTTAGAATTGAAAGGTAACTTAGAGGTCATTCACTCCCTCCCCCTCCATTTTACAGATGAGAAAACTGGTGCATAAGTGGCTTACCCAAAAAGTTAAGTGACTTACTCAAGGTCATGAAGGTAGTAAGTGACAGAACAGGGTGAACTCATGTTCTATGACTCCAAATTCAGTGTTCTTTCCACTATACCCTGGTGGATAAAAGGAATATACATTTTAGTTCTCAGGCCCAGACAGGAAGCGTTAGTTGTATTAATAATTTCAGATAATTTTATGGCACTTTAGACTTGGTAGAACCACAAAACTGTGGTTGGTCCTGGCCACTATCCCAAATGTTTAATTCTTTCTAAAACCAGTAGCCTGGAATTATGGGAATTTATTTTACCTTCTTAAGACTAAGTATTGGGGGGCGGAGCCAAGATGGCCGCATGAAAACAGCGTCTTGCCGGAGCTCTCTCACAAGTTCTGTTGGATTCCTATAAAAAAGTGAATCTGAGCAGATTTGAGAGAGTTAGAAATTGCGAGCACTCTGACTGGGGCAAATTTCCCAGCCGGGAGAATCTGAAAGGCTGAAGGAACGATTCTGTAGGCTAGGAAAGCGC
>JAQQSZ010008260.1:0-13093 GCA_028646595.1 Phalanger gymnotis | reverse complement strand
ATTTGGAACTCAAGGTTTTAAAAAAATAGATGTTCAAAAGTAAAAAAGTTTTTTTTTTTCATGCAACTAGAAAATAAGATGCACAGGCAATGGGGCTTAGCGATTTATCTTGCCCTACAAGAAAGTAAGGGAAAGGGGGATGGGAGGGGAATGGGGAGATGGAGGGGAGGGCAGACTAGGGAACAGGGCAACCAGAGTGTATGCCATCTTGGAGTGGGGGGGGTGGAAATGGGGAGAAAATTTGTAATTCAAACGCATGTGAAAATCAATGCTGAAAACTAAACATATTAAAAATAAATTTAAAAAAATTTAAAAAATGAAAAAAAAAAGAAGTGGATATGATGGACACTATATGCTAGGGTCTCTAAGGATCTTAAGAGGGATCTTGTGAGACATAACCATTTTTGCCCTTTTATCTCCTTTCTGTGATTAGTCTTTACTCATATAAATCAGGCTCATGATGGCGCTGGGTCTTACTGGCTATTAAGAACTAATTATTGGGAGTGCATACAGTGATGACATCAGTGGTAGGCGCTAGAGTCAGCTGCTCCAGAGGCAGCTGCCACAGGGGCAGCAATAGCTTAAGGAGTTCTTTGCCCAGAAACAATAATGGGTTTAAACAATTGCTCAGAAGAAGATTACAAGGGACCCTTTGCTAGCACTAAATGCAAATAATGCTAATTGCCAGCTTTATTGCTCAAAAGCTTTTCTGGATCACTGCCTTGTCATGGAGGAGAGACTTGTGTAGCTCAATGAAACTATGAGCTATAAGCCACGAAGGGTTACACAAAATGGATAGGTCATAGTGGATAGTTCTGACAAAGGTGATCCAGTGGAGATGGAAATGGCGAAACACCACAGTATCTCTTCCAAGAAAATCTCATGGATAGTACAAAAATGATAAAACAGATGAGCACCTTAGGCACATGACTGTCTGGATCAAAACAGAATGTACAAGTCATCAAGGAGATGGGAGGACCAAATCATCTTACATGTCACTGAAGAACCTTTATGCAGGCTAAGAAGCAACAGTTGGAACCAAACATGGAATAACTGATTGGTTTGAGATTGGAAAAGGAAAACAACAAGTATGTATATTGTCTCCTTATTTATTTAAATTTTATGCAGAGTGCATCATGTGAAATGCCAGGCAAAATGAAACAAAAAGCCAGAATTAAGATTTCTGGGAGAAATGTCAACAATCTCAGATTTGCTGACAATCCTAGTCTGATAGCATAAAATGAATAGGATTGAAAAAGACTCTTGATGACGGTGAAAGAGGAAAGTGTAAAAATTGGCTTGGAGCTTAAAAAAAAACACCTAAGATATTGGTCATTGTGCCCATAACCTCCTAGCAAAGAGAGGGAGAAGAAATGGAAGCACTGTCAGATTTTATATTCTAGGGCTGAAAGATCATTGCAGATGGTTACTGCAGTCATGAAATTAAGATGGTTTTTCATAGGAAGAAAAGCTGTGCCAAATCTGGACAGCATACAAAAATGCAGAGACATCACCTTGCCAACAAAGGTCTGTGTAATCAAAGCTATGTGTTTTTGTTGTTGTTGTGTTTTGTTTTTGTTTTTCTTAGTACCACTAGCTCTGCTAGCAGCATGGAAGAGTGGACATGATCATAGTTCCAGGGCCAAGAGGAGCACTTGTCCTTGTGACTACGGAGTAGCTAGTCCCCTGCATGGATACAGACCAGTGCACAGGTCAAGAGAATAGTGACCAGAACTCTCCACAGATGAAGCCAATGTCAAAGCACCAACACCTTGCAGACTCCCAAAAGTGCCTCTGAAAATAATAGCTAAGATAGTGCCTTCCTCCTAGGTAAGAAGAATTCAAATTTAATATCAAGTTCAGAGATAGAATGGAATAATGACCAAATAGCAACAATAAAAAATGTCCATAAAAGGCTACTATTGTGGCAGGAAAGATCACATGACACAAACTCAGAAGAAGTCAGCAACATGAGTGAAAATAATTACAAACAAAACCTCAAACAAAAATGCTGATTGGACCTAAGCCCAGTAAGAATACCTGGAAGAATGAAAGAGAAAAAAAATATAAGTATGAGAGAGAAAAAAATAGGAAAGAGAGTAATGTAAGAAAATAATGAAAAGCAAATTAAAAGTATGGTAAATGAGGAACAAAAAATACTGAAGAAAATATCTTCTTAAAAAAACAGAATTGGTCTAATGGTAAAAGAGACAGAAAAAAATCTAATAAAGAGAAGAATTCTTTAAAAAGCAGAATTAGGGAAATGAGGAAAAAAGAGCTATAAGAGCTCATTGAAGGAAAAAAATACTCCTTAAAAATTAGAACAGGGCAAGTGGAAGGTAATGATTCCATGAAACATCAAAAAAAAAAAGTGAAAAAAGAATAAAAATGAAGTATTTTATTTGAAAAATAACTGACCTGGAAAATAGATTTAAGAAAGATAATTTAAGAATGATTGGTCTCTCTGAAAACCAAGAGCCTAGACACCATATTTCAAAGATAACAAAAAAGAAAACTGTCCTGATAGATCCAGAAGGTAAATTAGAAATTTAAAAACTCAACCAATTACCTCCTGAAGGATATCCCAAAATGAAAACTCTTAGGAACATCATAGTGAAAATCCAGAGCTTCCAGTTTAAGAAGGAAATATTGCAAGCAAGAAAAAAAAAATCAAATGAGCAAAACAATTCAAATATCATGGAGCCACAATAAAAATTACACAATATTTAGCAGGTTCTATGTTAAAGGAATGGAAGGTTTAGTGTATGATAGTTTGGAAAGCAAAAGAGCTAAGATTTCAACCGATAATAATTACCCAGCAAAAATGAGTATACTGAGTATCTTGAGTGTATTAGGGGGAAATGGGTATTTGATGAAATATAGTAATTTCAAGCATTCCTGATGAAAAGATCAGAACTGAATAGAAAATTAACATCCCCAAAACATAACTCAAAAAAGAACAAAAATTTATATATGAAAGATAAATAATAAGGGACTCAATAAAGTTAAACTGCTTACTTTTCTATATGAGAATACATATAGAACTCTGTATCAATAATTAAGGTGGGACTTTCTTTTCCTGTTTTCTCTTTCAGCACTTATTTAATCAAGTGCCCTTGAAGAGTCTGGTGTTTGTTTCTTTGATTAGATTAGGAGTCATTGACTGGTATATGGTGGTACTGGGGATTAAACTTCCTACACCCTAAATGGGATTTTTCACTGTTCTTTGAGTGCTTTTCAGCACTGAGGTAATCAAGTGCCCCAGGGTCTTGAGACCAGTATATAAGATCCAAGGTTGGCATTTGGCTTTTGGGGCTCTCACTCACTGGAAGAGTGTCCTGTGACTTGAAGACACTCTGGGCAGCTGCTGTTAAGAACCCCCCAGTTTGTAAATCCAGATGTTGATGCTTTCCTGGCAACTATGAATTGTGATTTGAATCAGACAAGGTCTGTCTGTTGATGTTTGTAATTTATTTGTATTTGCTCTGAAGTTCAGGTTGCTGGCTTTTCTTCCTGAACTAAATGAGTTATATTTGCAAGTGTGATTAAAGTGAGATTGTTGCCCCTTAAAGTTAGTTTCTTTAGTAAAGCAGATCAAAGAACCTGTGTTAGCGGCCTTCTGTGTGCTAGTTGTTGCTGGTTTTACATAGTCACAGTAGCTGCTAGCAAGATTGTTGCTACAAACTCCTAAGAATATTATCATTATTTTGGTAGTTAGAGGGAGTCTACATAGACAAAAGTCATTGGTATGGGTTATTTATGTTGGGTTGATCTAAAAAAAAATTAAAAGATTAGTAACAGGAATACACTGGGACAAGGGGGAAGGGAGAGGATGATGGGGTAAGTTATCTCAAATAAAAAAATGTCTAAGGAAGAACTTTCATAGTGGAGCAAAAAATTGTGGGGGTAAAGGTACAGTGTTAGACAATGTTTGATTGTCTCTCTCATTGGAACTGGCTCAAAGACAGAAAAATATGTGTACATACCCAAGTGGATATAACATCTATTTTGTTCAACATAGAATAGGAGGGGAAGAGAATAGATAAAAGAAGGGGGGATGACAAAAAAGGAGGGGGCCAATTAAGGGCGACAATGGTTGGAAGCAAAATGGACTTCTGAGGAGGGACAAGATAAAAGAGAAAAAGAAGATAATAGGGTGGAGTAAAACAGGAAATTAGTAGTCATAACCATCAGTGTAAGAGATGTGCTCACCCATAAAATTGAAGCAGATAATGGAATGGATTAGAAACTAGAATCCTACCATATGTAGTTTATAAGAGATACACTCTAAATAGAAAGTCACACAAACAGTGTTAAAATAAGGAACTGGGACAGAATCTGTTATGCTCTAGCTAAAATGAAAAAGGCAGTGGTAATGATCAAGAGATAATCAGGGAAACTACATTTTGCTAAAAGTTACCACAGACAATAAAATCATATTAAAAAAATATACCAAATTTCTCTGAGAAAGGCTTCATTTTTGCAAATATATAGGGACCTGAGTTAAATTCATAACAATTAAATGCATTCAATTCTGTGATGCTATGTTTTATCCCATTCTCCAAAGTTCCTCATTATATGCAACAACTGGCTCTCATATGTCATGTGTCTTTCCATTGGAATCTGCATGATACTCATTTTTCATTTTTCAGAGATTGTTGTATCACATTTTGGCCATATAGCAACACTAGTAAACTATTGTGTTAAAAACACAGTCCTTGTTTTCATGGGGACAGTGCAGTCATCAAAAGAGCTTCGAAAATTTCTCAACTCCAAATCACTGTAACAAGAATGATTGGTTACAGCTGGAAGCTACCAGATGTCTTGCTCTTCTCTGAGTTGGACCTTCCATGTTCCCTTTTCCCATTGGAAAAAGTCTCCTGCAGTCTCTGCCTACAAAGGCCATCGTCTAAAGGGTCTCTCAGCTATCTCAAGTTAAGCTGTGGTCAAAAGTTGACTTGAGGTCTGTTTAGTGATGCTAGCCTTAGGTGTCTTTATGAAACTTGCCTAAACTTTGCTCAACTTGCCAAACTTCTGTGAAACTTGCCTAAATTGGGGGTGGAGCCAAGATGGCTGCATAAAAACAGAGACTCATTTCAGCTCTGCCCCAAATTCCTCCAAACACCTGTAAAAAATGACTGTAAATAAATTCTAGAGCTACACAACCCATGAAATGACAGAGTAAAACAAGTCTCCAGCCCAAAACAGTTTGGATGGTTGCTGGGAAGGGTCTATCACATAGTGCAGGGAGCAGAGTGCAGCCCAGCATGGGCCATGCCAGAAGAGACCAGGCAGAATAGATCTGATGGAGTAGGCCTCAGGGCACTGAATCACTGGCAGTTGTAGCAGTGTTTAGACTTCTCAACCCAAAAACTACAAAGACAACTGAGCAGGTCAGTGGGAAAACTGTTGGAACTGAGGGAGATTAGAGCATTGTCTGGCTCCAAGTCCCAGAGTAGCAGATGCAACCATGGCAGTGGTGAAGGTGACTACAACACAGGCTGTAGCAGCAGAAGCAGTGGTGGGGGCTGCTTCTCCAGCTCCACGCTCACAGACAGTGGGGTGAATCAAGCTGTTGATCAGAGTGGGAGTGCAGAGATCACTTTCCTGGCACTGAGACAGCATTTTCTTTCTTTACCCTGCTTGGATCCAGGGTTGGCAGTCCTTGGGGGGAAGAGGAGTGCTGCTGTGGCAGAACTTGTGGTAGATGTGGAGAAGGAGTCCTCCTGATAGTGACATGGCAGAAAGGAGTGCTTGACATCACTCACAGATCAGAGCACAGGCCAGGAGAGGAGTATCATACCACCTCAGAATAGAAGTAGCCCTGAAAACAGCAGTGCAAAATGCTTGAAGCTTGAGACAGAGCACTATCCACAGTGCAAGCAGTCGTACCCTGACAAAGAGTTCAAAAGTCAAATAATTGGCTAGGAAAATGAACAGACAGTGTAAAATGACTCAGATGATAGAATCTTTCTTTGGTGATAAAGAAAATCACAACATACAGCCAGAAGTCCACTAAGTCAAAGATTCTACATCAAAAGCCTCAAAGAAAAATATGCACTAGTCTCAGGCCATGGAAGAGCTAAAAAAGGATTTGGAAAAGCAAGTAAGAGAAGCAGAAGAAAAATAGAAAAGAGAAGTGAGAGTAATGCAAGAAAATCATGAAAAGCAAGTCAATGACTTGCTAAAGGAGACAAAAAAATATACTGAAAAAAATAACACCTTAAAGAATGGACTAACCCAAATGTGAAAAGAGCTCCAAAAATCCACTGAGGAGAAGGAAGCCTTAAAAGGTTGAATTAGCTAAATGGAAAAAGAGGTCCAAAAGAACATTGAAGAAAATACTGCTTTAAAAATTAGAATGGAGCAAGGAGAAAACAGTGACTTTATGAGAAATCAAGAAATTATAAAACAGAACCAAAGAATGAATATATATATATATATTGGCAGAAGGAGAAAGGGAGAGACAGAATGGGCTAAATTATCTCACCTAAAAGTGGAAAGAAAAAAAATGTTGTAATGGAGGAGAAGAGGGGGTAGGTGAAAGGGAATAATTGAATCTTTTTCTCATCAAATTTGGTTTAAGAAAGGAATAACCATAGACACTCAACTGAGTATCTCACACTAAAGGAAAGTAGGGGGGAAGGGGATGGCAGGTGATAGAAGAGATGGCAGATTGGAGGAGAAGGTAGTCAAAAACAAACACTTTTGAAAAGGGACAGGGTCAAGAGAGAAAAGTGAATAAGGGGGACAAGATAGGATGGGGGGGTAATATAGCTAATCTTTTACAATATGACTGTTATGGAAGTGTTTTGCATGACAATACATGTATAGCCTGTCTTGAATTGCTTGCCTTCTCAAGGAGGGTGGGTGGGGAAGGAAGAAGGGAGAGAATTTGGAACTCATAGTTCTAAAAACA
The DNA here is from genome assembly GCA_028646595.1 of Phalanger gymnotis. Lineage (NCBI taxonomy): Eukaryota > Metazoa > Chordata > Mammalia > Diprotodontia > Phalangeridae > Phalanger > Phalanger gymnotis. Next base: position 6,174 of record JAQQSZ010008260.1, on the reverse strand, counting down.
AATGTTAAAAAATTGTTTTTACATGCAACAGGGAAATAAGCTATACAGGCAATGGAGTATAGAAATTTATCTTGCCCTACAAGAAAGTAAGGAGAAAGGAGATGGATGGGAGAGGGGCGATAGAAGAGAGGACAGACTGGAGAAAGGGACAATCAGAACATGTGCTACCTTGGGGTGGGAGGGGGAGGGTAGAGATGGGGAGAAAATTTTTAACTCAAAATCTTGTGGAAATGAATGTTGAACAAATTAAAAATAAATAAAAGAAAAGAAAAACAAAAAAGAAGAAGAACTTGCCTAAACTTGCTAGCTATTACTTTGTCTGCTAGGTATCTTGCAACACTGATATTCTCTGTTTGTGATGTTCCTGAAAGTTACATTTTTGCATTACATCTCATTCTTTCCTTAAATTATTTTTATTTTCCTCACTCCATTAACCGAGTATATATAAAATTCATTTCATCTCTTCCTTATATACTACATTCCTGAATATTTGAGGAGATTCATTTTGTCCCAATTAAAAAAATGAATTATGTGCAACAATATCACCCTTTTTTGGATCAGCTTTATGTATAAATGAGGTGAAAAATTGAAAAAAAAGATCTCCAGATAAGACATGCTTAGATATGCCCCTAAGGTCCAAAAGAAAGAAAGAAAGAAAGAGAGCTCTCTCTCTCTCTCTCTCTCTCTCTCTTTCTCTTTCTGTGTGTGTGTGTGTGTGTGTGTGTGTGTGTGTGTCTTCGTGTTTGTGTATACCACACAGCTCTATCCATGACTGTGAAAAGCTAAAGTTGGAGCTTGTAACAGTAATTAAGGTGGGACTTTTTGCTGTTGGCCTTTAATTTTCCTGGCCTTTGTTTGAATGGGTCATATAAAGTGGGATATTTTTGTATTTCGCAGCACTGAGACAATTGGGAGTCATTGATTGATTTGTATCTGATGTGCTATTGGGGCTGGGGAACTTTTCCATGCCCAGCCTGGGTGAGGTTGGGGCCCTTGGGGCCCTGTACAGGATATATAAGAGCAGAGGTTAGAGTTCTCTCTGTGAGTTCTGAACTACAGCAGGAGTGGCATGTGACTTTGGGTCAGCTGTTGTAATGAGCTCCTGGGCTGAATACTCAGATGTTGATAACTATGAATTGTATTTGGTCCATAATTCAGGGTGCTGGTTTTTTCCCCTGAAATGCTGGATTTAAGTAAGATTGTTAACCCCTTAACATTGCTTTCCTTAATAAAGCAGATCAAAAGGACCTGGGTTTGCAGCATTCTGTGTGCTGCTTTTTGTTGGTTTTACACCCACACAGCAGCTGCCACCTGGATTGTTAAAACAGAGCCCTAGAGAATCGTGGGCGAACGTGTTCTTTCTCACCTTATTCTTTCTTTAACCAGGTTCCTTGTAAGGATTGCATATAGATGTTGCAGCTTTCAGAGAGCCAAAAAGCTTTGCAATGCTGCCTAATGATTTCTTTTTCTTCCATGCAAAATCTGTGCTCATCATGCCATCAATTTTGTGAGCCTGCTCCCTGCCCCCTTCTCTCCTTATTATTTGAAATATATTACACGCTAATAATGAACCAGACACTATTAAGGATTCATGATTTATCCATTTATTATAAACTGGAAAGGTAGGTTAGATTTACTGGGAGTTATGAAGGTCCGTTGAGAGTTGGAAGTAACTTAGGTGAGCTTTTGTGTTTAGGTAAAAACTACCAACCCATTGTTGGACTTCAGTGTTTTTTAGACCTATATTACTCACAGCATTAGGACTGACATTCAAAAAGATTTTTTTTCATGGCCCTGTAAACTAAATCTGTAGAGATTTCTGTAGACCTAGCTGGCTGCTATTTAATTAACCAGCACACAAATAAAATGTCCTCCTTTTAATTTCCATTCCAGAGCTCAATACTGTAAACTATTCACAACATAATTAAGAGTCCCAAACCCTCCTAGGAATGGTTTTACCAGTAAGCAACCAACCCATGAAATAGGGATGCTGACTGTGACTCTACTAACATGTGTATGTTAATGAAGCTGCATGAGTCTCTCTGCTCAGACTGAGTGAGCTTGGAAAAGCCAACTGGCATCCTGGCTATCTGCTTTTCAAATCTCTCCAAGCATCTGAGCTCAGGGAGAAAGCTTCATTAAAGTTAACATAGGAACGGCATTGTATTTTATTGAATTCTACAGAATTTTATCTCTCAAAGAACCTACTGTCAGACAATACAAATATACAACAGTGTCACTGAGTATAATTACTGGAAGGTTTCAAACTTACCGTTCTTCTAAAGCATCCAGGGTAGGAAGAAATGAATCGCAAACTCTACGAAGGAAAAAAAAAGTATTCATGTCCTCTGTTCATAGGAATAGAGAAATTTGAAAAATTGCTCATGTTTAAGTTACCTCTGTCCATGTTCCTTCTATGCTTCTGACATTGATGAGTAACTGAAGCAAATGCATGAGGGTGTGGTTGATATGCCACTTCAAATCTATTTTATCGAATCACAGAATCATTTAATTATTGCATGGTCATTTTTTTCAAAGTTTGTATTAAAGTGATGATTTTAAAAAGGGTCCAAAACATAAAATTCTCTGTACTCTGGCTAGTTATGTTAGAGTGAGTCATAACCTTCATTTAACACTATTCACAGGCATGCCTGGTCTTCCTTAGGGATCTTTTAAATCCTAGACTGTCATCTTTTCCTGAGTTTTCTTTCTTTTTTAATGTTTAATGTTGTTACTATTTTTTTTGTTTTTATGCTACCTTTAAGTCTGAATATACCCCTTCATCATCCCTCAGCAAGAGCCAGAGTCATAACTATAATAAAATAAAGGTGGAAAAAAAGAAATGAAGAAAGGAAGGATGGAATGAGAGAGAGAGAGAGAGAGAGAGAGAGAGAGAGAGAGAGAGAGAGAGAGAGTTAGCTACATAAAACCAATGATTTCATCAGCCATATCTGACTGTACATGTAAAAGACATATCTACAGTTCTCTACCTCTATAGAGTAAGGAAGGATTCACTTGAGCTGTCAATAAATGTTCTTGAATTTATTTTGATTATTTGCTATTTTGAAACATAGTAATTGACACTTTCATAGCACTTTAAAGTTTGAAAATTTGTTGAATGCAGGATATCTCAAAAGACTCAATATAGTTTTAAACTTGAATAGCTTATAATTAAGAATTTTGTATTATAGAAATGTTACATAATCATGGAATGTTAAAGTTGGAAGGTCCCACAGTGTCTTTCTAATACAATCCATGCACATAAAAAGACAGATGCTATAATGCTATTATCCTCATTTTATAGCTGATAAAATTGAGACTCAGAGAAATTAAGGCATTTACCCACAGTCACCTAACTATTAGACATGAGGTTGGATTTGAACTCAAGGTTTCCTGATTCCACTATGGCATACTCAGCTAAGTATAGTGTTACTTTACTTGAAAGAGGTGCTCCTTTCCTTCTTATCTGGCTATTCAGATTGTAAAGGAGAGAAAACAAAGAAAGCTTGGCTTTTTTTTCCTTTCTTTTTCTTTTTTTCTTTTTTAAGTCAGCAGAGATCTTTATGACTCTCACACTTGGAACTGTTAGCATTAGAAAAGAATCTTTAGGTTCACTGGATTTAGCTATGGAAGGGACTTTATAGGAATTTCTAATAACCAACTACTTTCACCTTACTTAAATTAGTTGAAGCCTGAACCTATAAAATTGATAAAACCTTGGTTAATTTGATTAAAAAAAGAAGAAAACCAAGTTACCAATGTCAAAAAATGAAAAAAGTGAATTCGCCTCCAATGAAGAGGAAATTAAAACAATAATTAAGAATTATTTTGCCCAATTGTATGCCCATAAATTTGACATTCTTAGTGAAATGGGTGAATATTTACAAAAAGATAAATTGCCCAGATAAACAGAAGAGGAAATAAAATACTTAAATAAGCCCATCTCAGAAAAAGAAATTGAACAAAGCATCAATGAACTACCTAGGAAAAAATCTCCAGGGCCAGATGGATTTACAAGAGAATTCTATCAACATTAAAAAAAATTAAATCCAATATTATATAGACTATTTGGGAAAATTGGTGAAGGAGTCCTACCAAATTATTTTTATGATACAAATATGGTACTGGTACTTAAAATGGGAAGAGACAAAAAAAGAGAAATAAAATTATAGACAAATTTCCGTAGTGAATATAGATGCAATTTTTATTGTTTTTATTTTGAATTTTAAATTTATTTTTATTTTAAGTTCACAACACTCAGTTCTACAAGTTTTTGGGTTCCAAATTTCCTCTCTCTCCCTATCTCCTCCATCCCCCCCCTCAGATGGCATGTAATCTAATGTAGGTTCTACATATACCTGAACATTGAAGTTATTTACATAATAGTCCAGTTGTAAACAATAATTATAACCAATAGAATGAATCATGAGAAAGAAGAATTGAAACCAAAAAAGAAGAAAAAAAAAGAAAGAGAGTAAATAGTTTGCCTCAATCTACCTTCAGACACCATAATTCCTTCTCTGAATGGGCATAGCTTTTTCCATCATGAGTCTTTTGGAGCTGTCTATGAACCTTGCATTGATGAGAGGAGTCAAGTCTATCTAAGTAAGTCCTTACAGATACCGTGTGTTTATAATCATGTATAATAATCTCCTGGTTCTGCTCCCCTCACTCAACATCAGTTCATATTAGTCTTTCCAGGTTATAATGAAGTCCATGTGCTCCTCATTTCTTATAATAAAATAGTATTCCTTAACATCCATAGACCACAACTTGTTTAGTCATTCCCCAGTTGGTGGGCATCTCCTTGGTTTCCAGTTCTTTGCCACCATTAAAAGAGCTGCTATAAATATTTTTGTACTTACTGGTCCATTTCCCACTTGGATGATCTCTTTGGGATGTAGTCCTAGAAGTGGTATTGCTGAGTCAAAGGGTATGCGCATTTTTATAGCCCTTTGGGTATAGTTCCAAATTGTTCTCCAGGATGGCTGGATTGGTTCACAACTTCACCAACAATATAACAAAATTCCAATTTTCCCACATCCTCTCCACCATTTATTATTGTCCTGTTTTGTCATGTTAGCCAATCTCATAGGAGAGAATTGTTTTGATTTGCATTTCTCTAATCAACAGTGATTTAGAGCATTTTCTTTTTTATATCACTATGGATACCTTTAATTTGTTCCTCTGAAAACTGCCTGTTCATATCCTTTGACCATTTCTCAATTAGGGAATTACCTGTGTTCCTACATATTTGGCTCAGTTTCCTGTATATTTTAGGTATGAGGCCTTTATCAGAGACACTGGTTGTAAAGATTCTTTCCCAATTTTCTGCTTCCCTCCTAATCTTTGTTGCACTGGCTTTGTTTGTACAAAAACTTTTCAATTTAACATAATCAAAATTATGCATTTTATATTTTGTGACACCCTGTATCTCTTGTTGGGTCATGAATTCTTCCCTTTCCCATGAATATGACAGGTAAACTATTTCTTGCTCTCCCAAACTGCTTATAGTATTAGCCTTTATTCCTAAATCATGAACCCATTTTGACTGCATTTTGGTATACAGTGTAAGATATTGATCTTTGCCCAGTTTCTGTCATAGTGTTGTCCAGTTTCCCAGCAGTTTTTATGAAATAGTGAATTCTTAACACAGAAGCTGCATTCTCTGCATTTATCAAACACTAGATTGTGATAGTCAATGACTACTGCATCTTGTGTACATAACCTATTCCATTGATCTACCACTGTTTCTTTTTTTTCTTTTTTTATTTTATTTAATATATTTAATTTTCAGCATTGATTTTCACAAGAGTTTGAATTACAAATTTTCTCCCCATTTTTACCCTCTCCCCCACTCCAAGACGGCATATATATTCTGGTTGCCCTGTTCCCCATTCAGGCCTCCCTTCTGTTACCCCACACCCCTCCCATCCCCTTTTCCCTTCCTTTATAGTAGGGCAAGATAAATTTCTACACCCCATTGCCCTCTGTATCTTATTTTCTAGTTGCATGCAAAAACTTTTTTTTTTTGTTTTTGAACATCTGCTTTTAAAACTTTGAGTTCCAAATTCTCTCCCTTCTTCCCTTCCCACCCTCCCTCCCTAAGAAGTTGAGCAATTCAACATAGGCCACATGCATATCATTATGTATAACCCTTCCACAATACTCATG
>JAQQSZ010008259.1:0-13093 GCA_028646595.1 Phalanger gymnotis | reverse complement strand
CATATTCTGGATAAAAACCAATCATGATCATGAATTCTTTCTTAGCGTTTCTTTCTTAGGATGCATTGTAGGTTGTTCATATATATGTATGTGCAAATAGAAACTTCATTTTCTTAAGAGAATCCAATTTCCAAATAAAATTGCTCAGATAAACCAGACTTAAGCTCCTCTCTTAGGGGTTCACTGATACTTCCTATGAAAGTCCTCTGAAAGGTACTGCCCAACAAGTGTTTTGGCAAACCGAATCAAATAAAGATTAACTTCATTTCCAAATATTTAATAGCACTAGAAATGAATCTGTGTATGTGTCAAATGAAAATTACATGTAAATGCCTACCATTTCCCTTGCCATATTCTTAATCTTATTCTGATATCACCCACAATTGATTAGAATAATCAGTTCTAATTACTTATTAATTTTGTCAGACAGGCTTTTTCTTTATTTTCCATTGAAAATTTGATGGCATTACTGATTCTGTTTTCTTGCCTGCAACATTTTATTGATGGCTCACATCATCTTTGATATAATGGAGTGATAAGGCTATGGTTTAAATGGATTTGCATGTAGAAATGCTTTTGCATATTACACAGGAAGCCAAAATACACAGTAATGAGGCAGGGAGGGGATTGTAACATTGAATCATTATTAAAATGAAGAAAAAAAATTTCATTTATCATTTAACTTATCCCCTGCTGGATTCCCAGAAGAATTTGAGACAGCTAAGAATAACTTATATTTTATTATGATACTTGTTATATTACAGGAGTAGCAGCTGGCCTCCACATCATAAAAACCTGGGTTTGAGTCTTGCTGCATGACCCTGGGCAAATCCCATAAACTCTCAGTGCTCTGGACCAGTGGCATCAATGGAAATAGAAATGGTGGCCACTAAAACTTATATAAGAATCCCTGAGGGCTGCCTATGGACTTAGAAAACCACATATTAACATTATGTCTTTTTGTGTTTTCACTCTGTTAAATATTTCAATTATATTTTAATTTGGTTGAGGAGTATTGTGGGTTACATGTGCAGGCCAGATGTTTGCAATCTCTGCTCTAGACTACTCCATACACACACACACACACACACACACACACACACACACACACACATACACATATATATATACATATATATACTTATGTATATGTATATATATATATGTATACATATATATAAATATGAGTTGCAAAGATAATATGGACTTACACTAACTAGTAAAGGGAGTTTCTTCACCCAAGAGTTCCCTGTACGATAGAATCACAGATGTAGTCCATTTTGTTGTTGCTCAGTCTATTCAGTTGTGTCCAACTCTTTGTAACCCCATTTGGGGTTTTCTTGGCAAAGATACTGGAGTGTTTTGCCATTTCATTCTCTAGCTCATTTTATAAATGAGGAAACTGAGATGAACAGGGGTACGTGATTTGCCCAGCATCATAAAGCTAGTAAGTTTCTGAGACCAGATTTGAACTCAGGTCTTCCTTACTCCAGGCCTGGAGTTCTGTACACTGCACCACCTGGCTGTATCAATAGCTTATCAACTTGTAGATGGATGGATGACCTGGATGTGAGAAAAGCTTGGTTTTAAATCCTGGCTCTTATCCGTATTAATAGGGTATTCACTGGTAACTCACTTAAATCTCAGCGTCCCCTATTGCAATTCTCTAAGCCTATATTTTACAGACTTGCAGATTTGCATGCCTAGATTGAGTTTTTACACTGGGATTTCTCTACTCCAATACAATCATTGGTTTGAGCCAATAAAATAAAACATTTACATTATTCCATAGTAAAATATGGCATATATTTTATGCTACGTCATGTTATATTTTTCTTTGCTCCACTTTGCTATATAATATCATAATATGGTATAATAAGCTATATCAAATCATAGCATAATGCATATTTTACCATAGTATCATATTAATAATGACCATTGCATTATTATTTCTATAATAATCTGTATACAATTGTTTTATTTTATCAAGTATATTGATAGACTTATGTTACATGTGTGTTTTCATGCATTTCAGATAAGAAATTGTTAAAGAAATTCAGTCCATCAATCTTGTATATCAAATTGAAATGTGTACTCTATCTCTGAAGCATTATCATGAATATTTTATAGTCTGGAAGTTAAGAAGTTTAAAGCTGGGCTCCCATAGCATATATAACCCAACACCTTATTAAATGTGTGGAATTTTAATATACCTGTTGCTAGCATTTATTTACCTAATCATTGGATTTTCAAGGTGGCATTTATGGTGACTGAGGGAACTAAACCTTTGAATTGCCTTATTAAGTACACAATAGTGCATTTTAAATGTTAGCCTGCCTTATGTAATATTTAGTGGAGATTTTTTTTCTTTAAGGAAATAAAAAAAGAACTTTGATAGGTTATTTTTTAAAAATGAGATAGACTAAATAGAGAACATTTCATGCAATGTTTGTTCTGTTGTGTTCATATTTTGTTTTCTATTTCCTCTCTAGACATATCGGGTATCTGCATTCTGTTCTATGAAAAGACCCACAATTATGAAGTCTGATTTGAAAAGTGGGGAAGAAGCAGTTGGGTCTACAACACACAAGGCTAACTAACAAAGATATCTAACATTGCCTAAGGACCAGCGTAATTGGCAACCCAAATACCATTTGAAAAGGGGAAGATGCTGGAACCTATCATTGCAACACCCTAATACTTTAGGATTTACACATCTTAGGCATCAAAACAATTTGTTTCTGCCTCCTGTCTTAACTTTCATTTATCTCTAGCGGATGGAACCACTTTCCTGGAATTACGGGGACTTACATCTCTGATGTTTCTGTCAACAAAAGGCCAAAGGCAGGCTCTACAACTTTGAAGTCAAGGGGAAGAGGAAGGCCTTGATTATGACCATGCCTCTCTCCTATAAACAAAGACAGAAATATTCAAAAAGAAAAGAAAATGAAAATTGAAATAAAAAAGCAAGTTAATATGTACATACATGTCACTATATAAGTAAGCATATTGGAAATGAAATATCTTGAACAATTTTCATGTGAAATACCTTTAAATAAAAATAGTTTGGCATAAGTGAAAATTTTAATGTAGTTAACAGAAGGTATTATGCCACGCATTATGAGTCTTGCAGGTGGCAAAATTTAGAACACCGTTGATTTTGTTTAAATATTATTAATAATGTCATCAAATTATTATCTGAAGTATATCAGTAAGGGTTTAGTCAAATCATTCCTCCCCATTTATTTCTGAGAATATAGGTCAGAATCCTGATATTCTTTATCTATTAGATCATGTTACATCTGAGGAACAGGGCAGCTAGGTGGTGCAGTAGATAGACTTCTGGCCTCAAAGTCAGGAAGACTCATCTTTGTGAGTTCAAATATAGCCTCAGACATATATTAGCTGTGCGAACATTGGCATCTTAATGCTATTTCCTTCAGTTCCTCATTTACAAAATGAATTGAAGAAAGAAATAGCAAACCACTCTAGTAGCTTTGCCAAGAAAACCTCAGATGGGGTCACAAAGAGTTGGATGCAATTGAAAAACAACAACAAACATCTCAGAGTGGAATTGTTATCTTTTACACACACATACAGACACACACGCATGTGTGCACACATGCACACACACACATATGAAAATTGAGAAGTTCAGATACTTGTCAAAGCTCGCATTTTTAGTGTGTAACTTTTCTCATGCCAACTCTAGTGGCCTTTAGTCCATATTTGGCTGTTGTTGGTTGTTCTTGCTCCTTTCTTCTCCAAGCCACACTCCTAATCCTCTGGACTTCTTTTTCATTTAAGACCCAGAATCCTTCTCACACCAGAACATCTCTTTCTTTGGCCCCTTCATCTAATTGACTATTTCCTCTTGGAACCTCCATTTTAAGGAAAGTCCCAGGCCAACTCTATCCTCTTCAGGATCTACCCTTAACTTTCTAGACTTTTTCTCCACTATGATCCAGCTAGCTTCTTACCCTGCAATATTCCTATGTTCCAACATGCCTCCAGACCTCTTCCCTTCCCACCATTTCAGCACCTGCTTTTCTATTGTCTTCCCCTTTTATAATCTAAGTTCTTTAAGACCAAGGATTGTCTTTTTGCTACTATTTCTATTACCAGTAGCACAATGCCCATCACATAATAATCACCTAGTAAATGACTATTAACTTGACTGTAGTCTGGTGCTAATGGCACTGATTGTGGTCATAGTGGCCTGTGTGTTTATGTCTCAGTGCAAATTATTTTTATTAATTTTCATTTTGTAAAGACACTTATCATAAAAGTTTAAGTTGTATTTTCCTCAAATTTTTACAAAAAATCAGCACTCTAGCTCAAGAAAACAGAATCAGAAAATTGCAGGTATACTTACAAAAATCATTTTGATTCTTGCTGTGTAGAAAGGATCACATACTTGTTTTTGACCAAAGTACTTGACTAGCTGATTATATGTCTAGACTGGAGCACTGGATCAGTAATCAAGAAGATCTGAGTTCAAACATAACTGAGACAACTACTAGCTGTTTGACCCTGGGCAGGTCTCTTCACAGCCAAGTGCCTCATTTTCCTCATTTACTAAATATAGATATATAGCCTGAAACATCAGAATTGCATGGTTTCCTTTGTTCTAAGCTATGCTAAAAGAAATGATGTGAAATAATTTATCAATTATTTGGTTGACATTTTCCCCTTTAAATATTCATAAAAAAGATATTTTAAATAGGTCTTTTCATAATACCTAATATTGAAGTTCCTGAAATGACACAGTAGCCATCACCTCTTCTTTTCCTTCCTGAGGCAGCCCAATTCACTTTTGCCTATCTCATTGATACTTCTACTCACTTTACTCTGCCTTCTTTGACTAAGGAGAAAAAGCCTATTTAATCTTCTATGTCCTAGACCTTCAAATGTTTGAAGACAACTTTTATCTCTCCTTGGCTGAAGTCTTCTTTTCTCTGGGCTGAACACCTACAAAGCCATTCTGGAGTTTTCATTTTCTCTTATCTACCTCCATATAGTTTTCAAAGAATGTTAATGCATCCAATCTCACTTGAGTTTTATTACTTTTCCAAAACTTATCCATTCCATAGGATGTTATAATATTTGCTGATTTTTTTATATTTTCTTTTTCAATGGAAATTATTAAGGAAATTAAACAAAACAACAACCAAACTATTGAAAATGCATATTATATAAATACGTTTGCATGTAAACTAGCTTCAAATAGAATCCATATTTCTGATCATCGGGTGTTGGACCCTTAAAAGATTCAATCTTTTTCTTTTAGTAATTTTCCTAATAACTTACTGTACATTACCTCACTTTCCTGAAATTCATTTTGGTACATGAAAGCTATAAATTGCACTGACATGCCATTAACATGGTAAATAACGTTAATAATTAATATTCATACAGACAAAAAAGTTATAATATACTGTTAAACATGTCTGAAAAATGTTTGTTCATTCCATTTGTGCCAAATTATTATTTACCATTCACCTTTATCAACATCACTTATGAACATTTTGCAATGGGCAACACTTGGAGAGTCTGAAATAAGACTGAGGGCCCATTTTTTGAATGCTAAGGCAGGGAAAGAGCATTAAGTAATTTTATCAAGAGCCTTCAAAGCAAACATCAACAAAATCCTCTCCCCCCCCCTTTTTTTTTACTATAAACCAGTTTTCTATACTAACCACCACAAGAGAATAAGATTATACTGAACAAATACTAATCACTTTTTTAAAAAAAAGTATATTGGTGCCAAAGGATTATAGCCTCCTTTCCAAGTTTATCAAATATGCTTTATTACTGATGGCCATCTCATTATCAGTTGTTCACGTAATTTAGATACTAGAAAGGGGATGTTTTAGTCTTTTTTTAACATAGAAAACAATTTTTCAATTTGATTTTTCTGCCTTCTCTAGGGACCAGAGGGAGAGAGAGAATTTGGAATACAGTATAAAAAGTTAATGTTAGAAATTATTTACCTCTTTTTATAAGCAAATAATGTCTCTAGGAAAATAGGAAATTCTCATTTATCCTAATGACCAATTAGTCTCTGGTAAACAGGCCCCTTTGTCTAGTTTTATGGTATGTATCACTTTATCAATACTCCTTACTGAGTTACGTAAGATCTTAACCAAATATGTAACTACTCAAGATGTTTTGTTTTTTTTTATTGCTTTCTACATTGCAATTTTATTTCATACCTCAGAATAAAAAATAAAGTGTAGATATGGATATCAGAAAATATTAGAGAACTAATTTATATGAAGAACTAAGGCATTGTCCAGATTTCATAGCCCTTAAGTGTTTGGCAGATGGATTGGTCAGATTAAAGAGGATTTTTAAGTTACTCAAAAATTAATTTTTCAGTTAGCCATGCCAAATAAATAAAGAAGAGAACCCTTGGTAGGCAAGCTTTATCTTCTGTGTTGGAAGCAGATTTCATTTTGATTGGGCCTTTTCAGACTCATTTTACCTCCTCATTAATAGTGACTGATCATTTGTTAGGGCATGAATGTTAATTGATTAATAAGGGTAGAAAATAGAATTAGTTACTTTCAATTTAATTCAGTTCCCTGGAACTCCTGAATATATTTCCAGCTATCATTTTTTTTAAAATGTTGAATAGCTACAGATTTAAAAAAAAATCTGTATTGTCCTTTATGGAGCAAACATTCAGAGATGACATTTAATAGCCTTTTAAGATTTGAAAAACACCCAATATCATCTTATTTTATCATCACATCAACCCTAGGAAGCAGATAATATAATAACTTAAGTTTATAAGTAAGGAAACTGAGGTAGAAAAAGGGCAAATAACTTGCTCAATATCTGAGGCTAATATTGAACTCAGATATTTATGAGTCCAGGGCTATCACTCCATCAACTCTGTCGCCTACTTAATAGTGTCATGCTATGTACTATGGGTTTTACAAAGAAGTAGAAGACATGATCTCTGACTTTAAGGAGGTTATGATTTTGTCAAGGAGACTATACAGACATGATAAAGTTAATCTCAGCAATGCAATTTCTCACAAACCCCTATCTGTGGGGTTCTCTCTAATATCAATCATCAGTTATTATCTCCCAATGCCATGTATTTGACAAATTAAGGACATATATAATGAGGAAGATGGGTACCTTTAACTTCCAAACAGATTGTTTGACTTCAATTTTATACACTTCATTTTAAAATGCAAAAATATGGTAGAATTTAAGAAATTATCTCTTTGATGATTCTATGCTGCTGGTAGTGAGTGTCAAATTATGCCTATAAGAAGACTCCATGGTTTCCAATTTGACATGGCTTGCACATAAAACTATTAAGTAACATTAGCCCTCCTGCTTATTCATGGGTTGACTTAATAAACTTAAAGACATGGGAAAAGAAATAACTTTCTAGTTTGGAACCTGAATGGTTTAGTATGTTTATTCTGCCACACAGCAGCCTGGATGAGTTGTAGTATATTTTATTTAGGTAAGTGTCCAAATAAATCTAAATATAATGAGTACTACACACAAATGTGTTTTAAATAAAATAGAATATAATTCAATTCAATAAACATTCATTAAATGCCTACTATATACCAAGCACTGTGCTAAGCACTATAGATACAAAAAAAGAGGCCAAAAAATATCCCTGTCTTTAATGAGCTTACAATCATTTTATTTTATGGAAAAAAAACAAACAAGCATACCCATAACATAGTATAATGGGGCAGAGGAGAAAAATGATTATGCGTGAAATTACTAATCTATTAAGTACAATTTGATATTCCTTTTAAATACGTAAAAAAAAATTGTCATGTATTGTTTTCCCTTTTCTTTTCTCCCCTCCTCCTGACCTTCAGATGGTTACCATTAGACACAAATACATGTATGTGCATAGGTATGTATATATATACATAAAATCATTCTATACATACTTCTTTGTATAAGATCTTCCTCTGCATGAAGATAGTGTCTTTGTCCATATGACCTTTGTAGCTAATTTGGGTATTTGTAATAGTTAAAATTATATATTTGCTCAAAGTTGTCCTTAAAACAATATTGCTGTTACTATATACAATGTTCTCTTGGTTATGTTCATTTCATTCTTCATTATTTCATGCAATTTTATGCATATTTTTAAAGATCATCAAGCTCATCATTTCTTATAGGACACTAGTATTCCATCACAGTCATATACCACAACTTGTTTAGCCATTCCCCAATTGACCGACATTGCCACAATTTCCAATCCTTTGCCACTACAAAGAGAGCTGTTATAAATATCTTAGAATCTATAGATTCTTTTCCTTTTTGTGTAATCATCTTTGAAAATAGACTAGGTAGTGGTATTGCTGGGTCAAAGGTTATAGGCAGTTTAATAACTTTGGGTATAACTCTAGATGGTTCTGCAAAATGGTTGGAAATAGCGTCCCAATTTTTGCCACATCCTCTCCGATGTTTGTCACTTTCCCTTTAATCATTTCGGCCAATCTGATAGGTGTAAAATGATATCTCAAGGTCTTTTCACTTACTTAATTTAAAATCTTATGATCTAATGGAGGAAGATGACTCAAGAAAAAAGAAGTTGAAAAGTGGAAGAGGGGCTTACAAGGGGATGTGTTGTTCCATGAAGTGGAAGCCAAGCAGTGCAACTGAAGGAGAATGGAGTTAACAGGAAGGTTTTTAATCCTTCATAAAGGAAGACTTTGCAAGGTGTTTAGTGTTCCACCCTGCAATCCCAGGAAAGATGCCAGTGATGATGAGTTGAGAAGGTATAGAGTATAGAAATACCTTTTATAAATAAAATAATTATGCAATATTGTAAATTCTTATTCATGTCTAATTTCTTTTCAGCTAGAATTTCATTTTTATAAATCAATGTAAGTATTTTAAAGTTAATTTCAAAATTGTTTGCCAAATTTATTCTATATAAGTTATTGAAGTATTTAAATATTTTTATTATACATTTTCCTGCTTCCTTCTTTCCTTTATTTTGAGAATAAATATTTTAAAATATTGTCCTCCCCTAATTATGGAGAAAAAAGCAATTGCTAGGTGTTTCTTTATGAAGGGTAAATTTGAAACTTCTGCTACAAATAAAAAATAAACAAGTAAACAAATAAATGAATGAATGAATGAATGAATAAGATTAAAAAAATAAAACTCTGAAAAAATATCCAGATATTTGCCATTACATAAAGTCAGGGAAGTGAAAACTAACTGATAAAGATGTGGAAACTGAACCTCAGAGAGACTAAATGACTTGTCCAACATCTTGATTCCTAGTTTAATGCCTCTTCTACCACAGCACAGCATACCCTACCCCACCAACTGCACCAATCAATCACATGCAAATTGATGACTAAAAAATAAGGATATTGGACTAGCTTTTCTTAAGCCCACTTCTACTTCTAAATCCTATCATCTGTCATTTCTACCTTCTCTTTATCTTCCACATATCTATGTGTGTGTGTGTGTGTATCTTTATGTACACATCTATATATGTATGTATAGATATACACACATATATCTATATCCCTATGTATATGTGTGTGTGTGTGTGTGTGTGTATCTTTGCTCCACATAGTACAGAACTGCTAAAGAAAGATGTTTTAAAAGAGCTATATTCTAATGAACATTAGCATTATGAATATGTGAATTCAGTTTGGTCAGAGTTAATGGAGGAGTATGCTTTAAGGAATAACAAAGGTGGTCCTCAAAACAGGCTTTATAATATCATTTTCATTCTTTACTCCCATCATGTACCTTCATTCATTCAACATTCAGTTATTAATTTTTTACTGCTTTATACACATTTAGTTTATAATGAAAATTTAGAGTGAAAGTTTCAGTGACAACAAAGGGAAAATATTGCAAATAAATATAGTATCCCTGAAGGTTTGTGTGACAATAAGACTAAGCATTTTTAAAATGAAACTAGCAATTATTTCTAGAACTTTAAAATGACAAATGTAATCATGTCCTTAAATCAAGAGTAAGGGAGTGTAGTTGCTATCATCAAGACTTTTTTTTTTCCTCCTTACCAGATATTGGACTTGGAAAACTATAAAAACCAGAATCTAACAACAGAATCATTCATTTCATTTTGACGCATTAAAAGACTGTGTCTTTGTACAGGAGCCTTCCCTTCTATATACCCACCCCACAAAAGAATCACCACACTAATTGTGAGAAAAACTGACCTACCTTCTCTTGTTTTCTCTTCCACAAGTTTCCAATTTTCACCAAATTATTTGCAAGAGTATGTTGCCTTATTACATTTTGGGGCCAACTGAAAAGCCTTTAGGATAGCTGAAAATGTATTTCCAATAAGACCCTCTCCTATTCTATGAATCCTGACATTATGATATTATGTTGGGATGGTCATGTATAGGAATTAAAATCATACCCATACAACCTTTTTTTTTCCTTTTTGTATATGAAAGAGCCAAGTGGTCCTTTTTCAAAATGATTTCTCTTACTCCCCAGGGAAGTGGAAACCAAAGCTATAGCAGATTTTTCACCACTTGAACTCAGATGAACAAGCTTCTATCAACTCAAAGGGAGAAAAAGCATTCAACTTAATTCAAAGAAGTGACTATTGGATGTAGCTAGGACTCGAGATGTATAAGTTCTTTTACTGAAACAGGGCCCTGAACATAGAATAAATTATAATTATCTCCTCAAAGAAGCCATCAGTTCTTTGGTAGCTAAAAGAAATAAATAATGACTTAAAAGAGTAGAAATTTTTTTTTGAAATTTATTCTGATTTCTAGCTTAGGGTTTCCTGTAAGTAGTTGTAGATGTGTTTCTGGAGGGTAAACACATGATTCCTACTTTGATAGAACTTTATATTTATAAAATGCTTTGACATTACTTTGCAACTTCGACCTAGTTTCACTAGATTTTTCTCAAGGGCCATTCCAAGACTTCCAGAAAAAAGGGGGGCAGGTATACTTTGTTAATGTAACTATAAGTCATAAAAGAAATAAGAAAGTGACAGGAAAGTGGAAATTCTTGATTCATCTTTTGGTGAATGAATGAAAATATTCATATCTTTTGACCATTGGAGTAATGCTTCTCATCTATAAAGAGTACACCTAATTATCATCTCCAACAGATATGGTAAAATAAGAGCACAAGAAATGATAGTCACTGAAGGAAATCAAGGCAATTTCTTGAAATCTAACAATTCTTTGTACTATACACTTGTGTATGGATCATTTAGTAACAAAAGGAAGCCTTTATTCAGCTATGGTTTTATCAAAGAACACTATTGTTAAAAAATAACAATAATAATGTTTGTTTCATATCTCTATAAAAACTGAGGGCCCAAAATTATGTTCATTCAATTGAAGGCATTTCTGTGGGGAATTGAGATGACAAAGTATGTTGCTTTCTGATTACCTAACTTAATAGAGGAATAAAGTCTAGAGAATAGATTTAGCTATAGAGAAAGAAAAAGCGATACACATTAATGTGTTCATAAATTTATCTTTCTCAATTATTAGATGACTTAAATATTCGGCAAGTCTGACAAATGCTCAAAATGTCTATAATAAGGATAAAAATACTACTATGTTATGAAACTTTAAGAAGCTGGCTTGTAAATTTCCCAGGCAGAATATCATGATCTATTTTGACTGCTGGAATTATTCATGGATTCAAGTAAGAAGGGCACCTGTGAGCAGGTCCAATGTTTAAAAAATATTGGAGGCAAAGCCAAGATGGCAAAGGGAAAGCAGGGACTCATCTGAGATCTCTCCCAAACCCCTTTAAATACCTCTAAAAAGTGAGTCTAACAAATTCTAGAGTAGAATCCACAAAGAGGCAGAGTGTAGCAGATTTCCAGCCCAAGACAACCTGGAAGGTATACAGGACAGGTCTGTTGCACTGGGTTGGGAGAGGAGCATAGTCTAGTGTGCAGGCTTGCACCAGTGCAGACCTGACCATAGCAAACCTGGAGCAAATGTCAGAAGACGGAATCACTGGCAGCAACGGCAATTCTCAGACCTCTCAGCATGGAGGTGGGAGGGGGAATGTCTGTCAAAACTGGGTGAAATAGAAGCACAGTCCTGCACAGGGCCTGAGGCAATAGCAGTGGCTGCTCCTGGGGCTATCAGCCCACAGACTGAATGTTTGAAAGTCACCTATTTAAACTTCTAGGATCCAAGATGGCAGAGTAAGCAGTAAGTTACTCTCACCCTCCCTTATAGATATTGAAAAACCCAAGGAATATTGCCCCAGGAAAAATCCTGGAATAGTGGAGCCAGCAGAATCAGTCAAACAAAATTGAAAGAATGAAAAAATTGAAGAAAAATTAAAATACATCATTGGAAAAACAACTGACCCAGAAATTAGATCCAGGAGAGGGGAGAGATAATTTAAGAATTACTGATCTCCCTGAGAATCATGATTAAAAAAAGTCCTAGACAGCATCTTTTAAGAAATAATTATAGAAACCTGCCCTGAGGACCTAGAACCAGAGAGTAAAATAATCATCTAAAGAATCTACCAATCAGGGGGGTGGAGCCAAGATGGCGACTGGAAAGCAGTAACTGCCGTGAGGTCCCCACCAAGTCCCTCCAAAAACCTATAAAAAAATGGCTCTGAACCAATTCCAGAACTGCAGAACCCACAAAGTGGCAGAGGGAAGCATGGCTCCAGCCCAGGACAGCCTGGATGGTCTCGGAGTAAGGTGTGTCTCAAATGGAACTCCCAGCCCCCAGCTGAGGGGAGTGGAGCTGAGCCAAGCAGAGCCCAGCGCGCACGGCGCGGCGCGGCGCGACAGACCGCAGACCGACGAGACCAGGAGTGGAGCTGAGAGTGCCCTAGCATGCTGAATTACTGAGCTGTGGCATGTACCAGACCACACAATCCACAAACAGCAAAGACTACACAGAAGGTTAGTGGGAAAAGCTGCTGGACTGGACGGAGTTTGCGGTTCGGCTTCCACCCCTGAGGCAACGGAGGCGGGGCAGCTTTAGAAATTCAGCTGCAGTTGCTTCTGGCCCCAGGCCCACCTGGTGGGAGTAATTAAGTGGCTGATCAGAGCAGTAGTGAAGAGCCTGCTGAATATTAAAGCCCACTC
>JAQQSZ010008258.1:0-13094 GCA_028646595.1 Phalanger gymnotis | reverse complement strand
CAACCATTAACATGGATGAATAATGGTAAGATTGTACCTGCTCTGTTCTCATGACATTATTATTCACACATGTGGAAAGGAAAAGGGATTTCAATGAGAAAACATGTTGATGGAAACAAATGGGATTCAACTTTTACTACATTAGTATGACAAGCATGCCTTTTATTTCTAAATTTCATGCCTTGACTTTCAAAAAAAAAGTCTACCCCAAAAGAAAACAGATCAGAGACAAATTGGAGAGACTCTATGGGTCTTAATTTCCTCATCTATAAAATGGGGTAAGGGTGGGAGTTGGACTACATATCTTCTAAAAGATCCTTCTACTTCTATGATTCTATGAAAATCTGGCATTTCCTACACATATTTTTATTTAAGAAATCTCCCCAGTCTCACAATAACATGTTCACTTTCTGATTGATGTTTTCTTTATCTTATAGCATCCTGATGTTCGATGAGACATTTTGGGGGGAGGGGAGCAGGTATTTGTTATTTGTTTAATGCTAAAGTCCAAAATATTGAACAAGTCAAACCAGGTCAAAAAAAGCATTTCCTTCTATGTATTAGGCATTGTCATAAGCATTGAGATACAAAGAAAGAACAAAGTGGTCATTCTCAAAGAGCTCATACTCTATCAGGGAGAGGCAAAATGCAAAAAGCTATACGTAAACAAGACATATGTGGTATAAATGGGAGGTACTCTCAGAGAGAAGGCACTTGCATGATGGAGGACTGGGAAAGGCTTCTTGGAGAAAATGCTATTTTAGCTGAGACTTGAAAGAAGGCAGGGAAATCAGGAGATAGAGATGAGCAAGCACAGAATTTCAAGCATGGGGAGCAACCAGGGAAAATTCTAGGAACTGGGAGCTGTCTCCCAATGTTTCAAATGTTCTTTATGTGAAGAACAGCAAGGAGTCAGTGTCACTGGATCATAGATTATGTTCAGTTTAATCATTTTATTTTCTTAGGAGCTAGAAGAAATGTTCAAGGACAGTATAGATATTTTATTAAAAAAAACTAGCCAGGACCACAAGATCACTCTCCATATGGGGGGAAAAGGTAGAAAATCTTTGCCTAAAAGTTATTTTCTAATTCTATGTAAGGCTATGGCCTAAGGTCAATTATAAATCACACAAGACCTGGCAAACTCATTCCATTCAACTATGATATTTGTACTTTACTAAACATATATACTTTTTAGTAAATGGAGTTTGGAGTACTTTACTAACTGTAAATGTTAATTTGCTAGATTTTAGTACTTTTCTGGGGCCAAGTGGAGAGCTTAAATTTACCCTTAATGCAATAAATACATATCAAGAATCTGCAATTTACACCCATCAAATGGACAAAAATAACTAGAAACAATGAAACTCAGTACTGGTTTTTGCTTTTTGTTTAGATCCCTAACACTTACACAGTGCCTGGAATATAAGTGTGTATTGATTGATTGGTGCACTTGTGGAAAACAGGTACGGTTATCTATTTTTGTCAGAATTACATACCTGCTTTATGGAGAGTTATGTGAAATAAACAGTAAAATTGATCAATCCTTCAGTCAATCAACCAACATTTATTAAGCACTTACTTAATATCAGACACTGTGCTAGGTCCCAGGGATACCAAAAGACAAAAATAAGTTCTTTAGGGAGCTTATGTTTTATTATAAGACAACACATACATTTTAAAGTATGTGTAAAATGTGTATCAAGTAAATTTAGCCTATTTTTTAGGAGTCATGCCATTAGAAGGATGAGGATTGTGTAGAGTATGTGCTTAAGTTTGAACTGAAGTTAGAAGAGAGTGCAGTGACTTGTGTGAAGGGGAGTAATATCTAAAAGGCTAAAAAGGTAGATTGGAACCAGTTTGGTAATGGGTTTTAAATGCCAAACAAAAGAATTCCTTTTTGTTCCTAGAGGTTGGGCTACATGTCCTCAAAGGTCCCTTTCACCTTTAGATCCAAGGGAATACTAGGTCAAAGGGCACAATAATTTGTTTTTATTGTATATTTCCAGATTGATTTTTTAAATTAAGTCCATTCATAGAATGAGATGATATTTGAGGAGCCCTGCCTACAGCTCATTGACTACCAGAAAGTAAACTTGAGAGCACTCAGTGTCAATGTTTTGCTGCTCTCAGCCCAACATTGCTGTTGTTCTTGAATACTCAGAATCTTTCCAGAGTGGTGCTAAAGCTCTTGCTGGTTTTGGTTGAGGCTACTATTTGTCAACCATCCTCCCCACCTTTCTTTTACTTCTCCCTGTTTGAAAGCATCTCATTATTCCCTTTTTTTTTCCATTGTAATCTGGTTGCACTACACATTTCAGAGCCCTGCTTTTAAGAGGATCGAAACCAAGTGTACCTGCAAAATGGCCTTGTGGCTTTACCCTACCCATCTCATTTCTCCTTATACTCAATGAGATGAACTACTAGTAAAAATATAGAGTAGTCTAAGAAGTAGTCAGATATAGTGTTAGGATAGGTAGATAGATACTAGATAGATAGGTAGGTAGATATAGATAGATATGTATACATATATACATGTATAATTTCACATTTGTACATATGTGTATATTCCACGTTTGAATATATACATCTACATGCTATATCACACATATATGTATGTATGTGTATGTGAATATATACATATATATACATATGTATATACATTATGGTACAGAGACAATATATGAATGATACTGCACAGGTTAGTACTTGTTCACTTCTTCTACGTTAATTATAGTTATAAATAGTAACTCAATTTAAGAGGAAAAAAACCCTTTAAAATTCTTTTAAGATCTAAGTGTTCATACAAATCATGAGGTTAATTACATATTCTACAATTATGCAAATGATCATTTCAGTAGTGAATTAATCAATGTTCATCACTTGAAAAATAGCTTTTATATTATTTTCCCCCATAGAGATGTGTCAGAGTAGCTGAAATTCTCATAGTGAGCTTCCCTTTTTAAGAATTTTTTTTTTAAAAAAACTGGCAGATGAAGGCTCCTTGAGTTATTTTGGTGTTGAGCAACAGACACAGTAGGCTATTAAATTAGACACAGGTGTAAAATTCCTGAAGGGTATTCCAGACTCTACTTTGCCATTACTTGGGACTTATATGTCAGCCAGAAGTGGCCAGTGCCTCTGCTCCTGTCTTTCATTGAAACTTGGTGACTTAAAGGCTGCTAACAAGAGCTGCCATGTCGAAAGAGAAATCAATAGAGGAACAGTCAGAACTTGATGAACATGATACGGCACACCTACTGACTTGGGCTATAAAGCAATATTTTCAACATTGCTCTAAAAATCTGAACTGTTGCAACACATGCCCTCCTCCCTTCTGCCTGTCTTTCCACAGATCTATGCCTAGAATGGGTTCCCATCTCCCCTCCACCTCAGTTTCCTTCAAAGCATACCTTAAGTATCATCAACTACATAAGACCTTTCCTGATCCCCTTACCTAATGGTGTCTTCCCCTCAAAAAATTATTTAGTATTTATGAACTTATTTTGTGTATATTTTAAGCATTTATATGTGTACACTTCATTTCCCCCAATAAAATACAATGTTCTTAAGGACAGGAACTGTTTCATTTTTGTCTTGTAGCCTCAGTACATAGTCCTAACAAAAAATGAGTTCTTAATAAATATGTAATTATGGATTGTCAAAATAAATCCTAATCAGTATTATACAAGGTCAATGCAATGAGGCAGAGGGAATTCTGTTTTCTTCTCAGTAAGCAGTTAGCATAGTCACTCTTGTTATTTAAGATTATTAAGTGACTCTAATCTAGTGATGCAGGAAGTTGATTTACAGCCTAGAAAGGTTAGGTTCTAAAAGCCCCCTACTGGATTGAATTTGCCAAGTTGTCTCACTCAACCTTCCCACTTACGCCAAGAAATGTTGACTAGTAGAAAACCTTTTCTTTTTGTAGAATTTGCTTCAAACTCATCATTATAAAAGAGACTACATCATTTTACTTCGTGGTCAGATATGTTTATGCCCTTTGACTGAATATCCTCATATATCTATAGCAGAAAGGGACCTTAGAGGCCAACTAATCTAACTTATACTACCTTTAAGGTCGAATATGAAATATTCTCGTTGGCATTTAGAACACTTTACATACTGACTCCAACTTATGATTATTCCAAAATTATAATTACTCTAAACTTACTATTAGACACATTGGGCCTTGTGACAGTTATACTTAGAGATTATGTTTAAAATTGTATTTGGGACAAAAGTTGTCTCATTCTCTCTGAGAAATATTTGGTGTGGTACGGTGGAGAGAACCCTGGCTCTGGAATCAGAGGAAGGACCTGCGTTCAAATCCTGATTGTCATTTACTATTTGTATAGCCCTGGGAAAGACTCTCAGACTGTCTAGATCTAAGCCTCTTCGTTTTTTAAATGAAGGGATTAGACTAGATGGCTTCTAATTCTAAATATTAAACCCAATAATCCTCAGTGTTACATTTGCTTTCCCTCTTATTGACTGGACTTACATTTTATCTTTTAACTTTGGCATTTCTCTCAGTTTGTATGATTTCTAACTTTGGCCACTAGATTTGGAAGCATGGATCAATAGTTGATCAGAAATATTTTAGTCTTTCCTCTAAATAGGAAAGACGTTATATGCTTTCGGATGATTCCTCTTTGATTAAACAGGATTGTGCAGATAGACCTGAAAATTGTTTTAAAATCTACAATCTAATAAACTTATAATTCATCAGAATCCATTTCATTCAAGAGTGGCTGAATACAACTAGATTGTATCTGTAAGTTGCCATCGTTGTTTTTGTTCAGTTGTATCCGACCCTTCATGATCCCATTTGGGGTTTTCTTGGCAAAGATACTGGAGTGGTTTGCCATTTCCTTCTCCATATCATTGTACAGATGAAGAAACAGAAGTAAACAAGGTTAAGTGACTTGCCCAGGGTCACAGAGTTAGTACATGTCTGGGGCCATATTTGAACTCAGGAAGATGAATTTTCCGGACTCCAGATCTGGTGCTCTTACCCGCTGATCTACCTAGCTGCCCCTAACATCTCTAGCAAAGGCTTAGTAAAGATGTTTGTTTTACAGATTGCCAGTTCCTGGGTTATGGGGCTTTAGTTCGTATACTAGAAATAATTCAATAGTATATTAATACCCCATAACTAATTGCATGCTGGAAAACCAAAGAAGTTTGAATAAGTGGCCTTGAAAAGTGTAGTGTATTTGTTCGTGGTTGCATATCTGGCAAAACAGAACTTAAATTTTCCAAGTTAAAACCTAGAGGAAAAACAAGGGGTTTATTACTAATCCATTCTTCTAATGTTGGGGACAACTTTTACAGTGATGCATAAGACAATCTGTCTCTGACTGCTCATCTTGTGTTCATGCCCTCCTGTATTTCTACCATGGAATATTTACCCAACATTCTAGGCCTTCCTCATGTTCTTTCGATATTGCACGCACTTGGTATTGGAGCACATGGACTCTCCCTCAGATAGTCCTTGTTTTCTGCCTGGTCAATATTCATTTTATAGCAGTTGTCTCTAGATATAGAAATATCTAAGGCTGTTTTAAAAGTTACAATTAATTTGTTTCTTGAGAAATTTAAAAAAAAGTCCCTTCCAGAAACATGACATATTTAAATACTAGCTTATGATGAAACATTTTTTGTTATTCTGTGTACCTCAAAATGAGATCTTAAAATTGATCATGAAAAGAGCTCTCCATATTATTCAAAATTTATAGTAATTCAATGAAAACTTGATTGAGTAATTGCTACCATGGGATTCATTTTCCAATGTCAGCTAACCTGGATACAAATTTGATCCATTATTCCCAAATACTTTATATTTCCTCTGATGGCACATTGAGGAATAATTTCAGTAGGAAAAAGAAAAGATTTAATTATGGGCTGTCTTTCCTCAAACTCAATTTGACTAATTAATTTTAAATCTTCCAGGCTTACTCATCATGTCAACTTTAGATTCAGGTATGATTCAGAGAATTCAGTAAAATAAAACTTAAAATAAGAGGTGGGAGTTTATATTTTAAACATCTTTCTCTAGTTCTTATCAAATATTATCTATTTTCCCTCATATACAGGTTTTTTTTAAATTTTTACTTGCTTCATTTTATTTTAAAAAATATTTTATAATCACACTAAATTAAAAAGCAAATATTTCATAAACTATATTTTATTACAGTGCTGTAGATTGTATAGACTATGAAATAACTTTTTTTAGAGGTGGTAAGGTAAATTAAATGTCAATGAACAGACAATAAATGAGTGTTTATCTATTGTATTGTCTTAGGCAATGGTGGTAGAGTGGATAGAGTGCCAGGCTTTGAGTCAGGAAGACTTCCTGAATTCAATTCTGGCTTCAGACACTTACTAGCTTTGTGACCCTGAGCAATTCATTTAACCTTGTTTGCCTCAGTTTCCTCATCCATAAAATGAGCCAGAGAGGAAATGTCAAATGGCTCCAGTATCTTTGCCAAGAAAACCCCAAATGGGATCATGAAGAGTATAATATGATCGAAAATGACTTACAACACCTTTTATGACAAAGTACAATCGTAGACTTTTAGCAAGTATCACTCATTGTAGACGTTTAATACTTAAGAACCAATGAACGAGGAAACCATAATGAGACATGCTCAGAAAAAGTTACTGGGGCTTTTGATCTGTGTCACGATATATTGCTTCTTGTAAGACTGGTTTCTGAATTGTGTTACTTATGTCATGATGAGAAACGCCATTAAAGTGTCATAGCAAATTAAGTAATGAAGTGATTTGACACATGAAAGAAAATTTTAAAACAGTAGTTTTTCTATCAGCTGTCACAACTCATTTAGATAACAATTGCAGATTGCAGATCTCTCTGATTCAAAATGTCAGAAAATGTCTAGCTGAAGAAAAAAAAACAATGGTTCTAAGGTGAATATGAATATTAATAGCTGGGGTTTATCTCCAACATCCTGATTGGTTCCTTGTTCTACTAATTTTGAACAATCATACAAAATAGGATTGGAAGATGGGAAATTGGAGGTGGGGAATACCGAAGGGGCATGAACCAAAAATATTCCTAAGGATATTCTGAGTAAAGCCTGACGTTATTCTAAAGACTTGCCCCTTGCCCTATTGTTACATCATATGTGCTCCATAAATCTTTTCAATGCTCTCCTTGAGGGACCTGAAATATATCTGTGAACAAAGGGACTAGATAAGAGAAGAATACCCGATTTTTAAAATTTCCTTGCCTTCGTCCGTTTATATCACAGTCTCATTGTTACTGGAAATGACCCATTATATGTTTTAAAATATCATTTTTTTTCCTTTGGGATAGATTTTGTAAAAGAAAATTTCATTCAAGTGTTGGAGAGTTGTCATGATGAATCTTAACCAGCTGTTTCATGATCATTATGTGGCATAGAGATGGCCAAAGAGATAGTCCTATCTAGACAGAGGAACTTGAATTGAAGTTATAAAGGAAAACTATGCTCTTAGAGTTAGGTATCAGCAAAGTGTTACATATGCATATATGTATACAGATATAAGTATAAAGTGTATATATGCACATATACACACATATAGCCTTCTTTCAATAATTTAAACAAGTGGAGATTCACTTTTATTTTAAAAACTGTAAACAAAAGGAAATATGTATTTTTGGCAAGTGACCTAAATTAATTTTAATTGGTTCATTATCATGCAGTATAATAGAGCAGGGCTGTCCAAAATATGGCCTGCGGGCCACATGTGGCCCGAAGTGTGATTTTATACAGCCCACCAGTGGGTCTTAATTTTCATGAGTGAAAAAATAAAATACTAATTTGCATGGAATGTGTATTAAATTTTTTAATTCCGTCACTAATAAATGATCTCATTGATGTAAATTTTCTTTGGTGTGTTCAAGAAATATTATGAACAGAACATATCGCATGGAATTTTCAATCGATCTGTGGGATTTGTTCCTTCTGTACGATGTAGACTAGTCAGTACGCACCTACCTTTATACTGTTCTGTTGTCGCATTGTCGCCTTCACCGGTCATATTGATGAGGTGCATTCCCCTACTTTCTCTTAGTGTACTATATTTTTTATTCTGGGTGTGGCCCTCAAATAATTATTTTGTTTTAATGTGGCCCTAAGATAACCTAAGATTGTACAGCCCTGTAATAGAGTGAAAGAGTCTTGTTAGGTTGCTTTTAGTTTTATAAAATCAACTTGTGACAATGTATCCTTCTCCAAACTCAATTCCAGGGCTGCCTGCTGATGGATAGATAGGATGAAGTTGGTTTTTTGTGTTCTAATATACTTCCTTTGGTGGGGAATTCAGCCTATTTTAGTGAAGAAAGACACCTCAGGTATGTTTGCAGGAGGCTACCTATACTAGAAATGTTTGCCAGTTCCAAGTCATTGTGTTTTGATAAGAAATGAGAATGTGGGAAAGGGGCCATGGCAAGAGATGTAGGGAAAGAAATGGACCAGAATTTCAACATTCTAAAACAGAGATGTCTGTTTTTAGGCTAGGGCCCACAACCATCCTGAGTGAAACAAAACAGATTAAAATGTAATTGGGAAATATTTTAACAAAATAAATAAAATTAAATAGACCAGAGATAATGTTAATATGTGTTTGTTTTTTAAGTCATTATGCACCCATAGCCATCCTTATTTATGGTTTAGTAGCCTCCATTTCTACTTGAATTTGACATTACTATTCTAGAGGACATAGCAAGTATCTCCAGATATTTAGACCCTATTCCATAGAATTTTGAGGAAGAAAATTATATTTTTATTGATACTCTGATCATTTCCCAATATATTCCTGCCACCTCATCTTACTAGGCTCCAAATTTAACTCTCCTTATAACAAAGAAAAACAGTTAAGCAAAACTAACAGAAATCTTAATGGAAGAAACTCTTACAATATAAAAATGACATAAACATTTTAAAACAATTGATTTTCTATATCAGGCAGCAAGTCCTTTACCAGAAGATTTTTTTTGACAGAACTTACCATCCCTCATACATTTCCATAAAGTTTTCTATATTTTTAGCAAATATGTTCTTCCTTTTTTTTAAAGTTTTTAAGTAGTGCTATGATTTTGTGCTTCTCTATGAACTTTCATCCCAGATCAATTTCTAAAATGCACTAGCTTTTAAAGAAATACTATTGATCCATAGGAAATGACCAATAACGGGAAATAAAATATAACCAAGGCTCAAAGAAATACCACTGAGACACAAGAAATGACCAATAGGGGGCAGAGCCAAGATGGCAGAGTAAAAACAGGTACTTGCTTTAGCTCTCCCCCAAACCCCTCCAAATACTTGTAAAAAATGTCTCTAAACAAATTCTAGAGCAGTGGAACCCACAAAATGACAGAATGAAACAAATTTCCAGCCCAAGACAACCTGGAAGGTAGACAGGAAAGGTCTATTGCACCAGTCTGAGGGAAAAGCACAGTCCAGCATGGGTAGCACTAGCACAAATGGAGCCAGAGCATGCCTCAGGGCACTGAATTACTGGCAACTGTGGCAGTTTCCAGACTTCTCAAACCACAAATGCCAAAGACAACTTGGGAGGTCAGTAGTAAAGGTCTGTTGGACGTGGGTTGAGAGAGGAGCAAGGTCTAGCCCCAGCCCCAGGGCAGCAGAGGAGGCAACAGTTGCTGATTCTGGAGCTCTCAGCCCACAGATGGTGGGGGGGTCGAGCAGCTGATCAGAGGGGGATTGCACGGATCTCTTGGCTGGCAATGAAGCAGGATTCTCTTCCTTTGCCTATGCTTGGATCTGAATCATAGCCCTGGGTGGCAGTCCTGGGGCAAGGAGGAGTGCTAGCATAGCAGAGCTTGTGGTGGCAGTAGAGAAGGAATCCTCCTTACAGTTCTAAGGCAGAAAAGAGTGCTTGTGGTCACTCACAGAACAGAGCAGAGGTCAGGAGAGGAGTAAGCATCTCTCCTTTGATCAAACAACCTTGGGAGAACTGAAAATTTACGGGTGCCTAGACATATCTCTGAAAACAACTGCATAAAACCCCTGAAGCTTGAGAAAGTACCCCCTCCACACTGGAAGCAGAGCCCTACCTAAACACAGAGCTAAAAAGTCAAGTAATTGGCTGGGAAAATGAGCAGACAGAGGGTAAAAATATCAGACTATAGAATCTTACTCTGTTGACAAGGAACATCAAAATATACAATCTGAAGAAGACAACAAAATCAAAGCACCTACATCCAAAGCCTCCAAGAAAATCGTGAATTGGTCTCAGACCATGGAAGAGCTCAGAAAGGATTTTGAAACTCAAGTAAGAGAAGTAGAGGAAAAATTGGGAAGAGAAATGAGAGTGACACAAGAAAATCATGAAAAACGAGTCAACAGCTTGCTAAAGGAGACCCCAAAAATCCTTAAGAAAATAACACCTTAAAAAAATAGACTAATCCAAATGTCAAAAGAGGTCCAAAAAGTCAATAAGGAGAAGAATGCCTTAAAAAGTAGAATTGGCCAAATGGAAAAGGAGGTCCAAAAGCTCACTGAAGAAAATAATTCCTTAAAAATTAGAATGGAGCAAATGGAAGCAAATGGCTTTATGAGAAGTCAAGAAATTATAAAACAAAACTAAAAGAATGAAAAAATAGAAGACAATGTGAAGTATCTCATTGGAAAAACAGCTGACCTGGAAAATAGATCCAGGAGAGATAATTTAAAAATTATTGAATTACCTGAAAGCCATGATCAACAAAAGAGCCCAGACGTCATCTTTCAAAAAATTATCAAGGAAAACTGCCTTGATAGTCTAGAACGAGAGGGGAAAATAGACACTGGAAAAATCCATAATCACCTCTTGAAAGAGATCCCAAAAGGAAAACTCCTACAAATATTGTAGCAAAATTCCAGAGTTCCTAGGTCAAGGAGAAAATATTGGAAGCAGCCAGAAAGAAACAATTCAAGTACTGTGGAAACATAATCAGGATAACACCAGATTTAGCTGCTTGTACATTAAGGGATCAGAGGGCTTGAAATATGATATTCTGGAGGTTAAAGGAGCTAGAATTAAAACCAAGAATCACCTACCCAGCAACACTGAGAATAATACTTCAGTGGGAAAAATTGACATTCAATGAAATAGAAGACTTTCATGCATTCTTGATGAAAAGATCAGAGCTGAATAGAAAACTTGACTTTCAACTATAAAACTCAAGGGAAGCACGAAAAGGTAAACAGGAAAAAGAAATCATAGGGGACTTATTAAAGTTGAACTGTTTACATTCCTACATGGAAAGATGATATTTATAATTCATGAGATCTTTCTCAGTATTAGGAAAGTTGGAGGGAATATATATTTATACATAGATAGAGGGCACAGGGTGAGTTGAATATGAAGGGATGATATCTAAAAATATAAAATTAAGGTCTGAGAGAGGAATGTACTAGGAGAAGGAGAAAGGGAGAGGTAGAATGGGATAAATTATCTCACAAAAAAGAGGCAAAAAAAAGCTTTTACAATGGAGGGGAAGGGGGGGAGTGAGAGGGCATGAATGAACCTTACTCTCGTCAGATTTGGCTTAAGGAAGGAATAACATATGCACTCAACTGGGTATGAAAATCTAACTTACCTAGGGGAAAAGGGGATAAGAGAGGGAGGGGATTGTTAGAAGGGAGAGCAGATGAGAGGAGGGGGTAACAGAAGCAAATACTTTTGAAGGGAGACAGGGTCAAAGAAGAGACTTTAATAAATGAGTGGTGGGATAGGATGAAGGGAAATATAGTTAGTCTTTCACAACATGACTGTTACAGAACTGTTTTGCATGACTACACATGTATAACCTTTATCTAATTGCTTGCCTTCTCAATGAGGGTGGGTGGGGAAGGAAGAAGAGAGAATTTGGAACTCAAGGTTTTAAA
The DNA here is from genome assembly GCA_028646595.1 of Phalanger gymnotis. NCBI lineage: Eukaryota > Metazoa > Chordata > Mammalia > Diprotodontia > Phalangeridae > Phalanger > Phalanger gymnotis. The sequence goes on along the minus strand of JAQQSZ010008258.1, from coordinate 1,191 downwards.
AATGAATGTTAAAAATTGTTTTTACATGCAACTGGGAAATAAGATATACAGGTAATGGGGTATAGAAATCTATCTTGCTCTACAGGAAAATAGAAGGGAAGGGGATGGGGGAGGTGATAGAAGGGAGGGCAGATTGGGAGAAGGAGTAATTAGAATGCATGCTGTCTTGAGGTGGTGAGAGGGGAGAGATGGGGAGAAAATTTGAAACTCAAAATCTTGTAGAGGTGAATGTTGAAAACTAAAATAAATTAATTAATAAAACAAAAAACGAATCAAAAAATGACCAATAACAGGAATTTAGATACAACCAAGGCTCAAAGAGCATTTGCCTAAGAAGACTCTCCTCCCTGGGGGAGATGGTAATTAGTAATTTCAGTAATCATTGCCTATCTGAGGGGCAGAGTTGACAAAATTTGGGAAAAGAAGAGATTCTTGGTCTTTGACTTCCAGCTTTGAGAAAGAAGACACCATTCTACATTCTCTTCAGGGAGACATCCCTAAAGGGAGAGGAACACTCTGGGAAGAGGCTAACATGTAGAGAAGCAGGCACCTCAATGATGTTTTTATCTCTAGTTTACTATCCCAGAGACTTGGGGGAATTTCTCTTTGGATGAGATCTGGGATGTTATTGGATTATTTGAGATATCTCACTCTGAGTAGAACTTGTTCACTCTGTGTATGGTTTGATAGATCTATGTAACTCATCTATATAACTTCACTAATTTCTGTGTACTCCTAGCCTGGAAAAAAAAAATGGGTTTATTTGCTAGTCTTTGTTTCATTGGCATTTAATGGGAAGAGAGTCAAGACTTGGTTATATAGCTTAGGACAGTACTTCCCCAGTAAGGGATATCGATCAGGGGCTCAGCTTGAACTTAAAAAATATTTCTGTTAGAGTAAAAATATTTAGGGAAGCAGAAAGATATAATTCCAGCATAGTATCACCTCTCTAAGGAAAGCAGAGTGGCCATCTTCATGGCACCAATCTCTTGCTCCTCTCCTGGCTTTCTCCTTAGGAAAAAGTTGGGCAGAGGGCACTCTAGAGAAAGCTGTTCACATCTAGACAGACTCATGAGGATGTATATAATCTACATGGGCAAAATATATGAACAAGCACACATGCACACACCCCTTACATAGAGAAACATAGAAAACTGAACTGATACAGAAGTAAACAGATTCTCCTGAGGA
>JAQQSZ010008257.1:0-13094 GCA_028646595.1 Phalanger gymnotis | reverse complement strand
AGGGTAGAAATGGGGACAAAATTTGTAATTCAAACTCTTGTGAAAATCAATGCTGAAAACTAAGTATATTAAATAAAAAATTAAAAATGAAAAAGATCCCAAAAAGAAAACTCCTAGGAATATTGTTGCCAAATTCCAGAGCTCCCAGATCAAGGAGAAAATACTGCAAGCAGCCAGAAAGAAACAATTTGAGTATTGTGGAAACACAATCAGGATGACACAAGATCTAGCAGCTTCTACATTAAGGGATCAAAAGGCTTGGACTATGATATTCCGGAGGTCAAAGGATCACCTACCCAGCAAAACTGAGTATCATGCTCCAAGGCAAAATATGGATTTTCAGTAAAATAGAGGACTTTCAAGCTTTCTCAAAGAAAAGACCAGAGCTGAATAGAAAATTTGACTTATATACATACATACATATATATATGTATATATATATATATATACAGAGAGAGAGAGAGAGACACAGGGTGAGTTGAATGCGAAGGGATGATATCTAAAAAATAAAATAAAATTAAGGGATGGGACAGGAACATATTGAGAGAGGGAGAAAGGGAAGGATAGAATGGGGTAAATTACCTCACATAAAAGTAGCAAGAAAAGCAGTTCTTTTGGAAGGGAAGAGGGGGCAGGTGAGGGGGATTGAGTGAATCTTGCTCTCATCATATTTGCTCTCCTCTCATCATATTATCATCTAACTTGAGGAGGGAATAACATACACACTCAACTGGGTATCTTGCCCGACTGGAAAGTAGGGGGAAGGGGATAAAAAGGGGGGATGATAGAAGAGAGAGAAGATGGAGGAAGAGATAATCAAAAGCAAAACCCTTTTGAAAAAGGGCGGGGTTGAGGGAGAAAACTTAATAAAAGGGGACAGGATAGGATGGAGGGAAATACAGTTAGTCTTTCACAACATGACTGTTATGGAAGTGTTTTGCATAATGATACATGTGTGGCTTGTGTTGAATTGTTTGCCTTCTTTGAGAGGGTAGGTGGGAAGGGAAGAGGGGGGAGAATTTGGAACTCAAAGTTTGAAAAGCAGATGCTCAAAAAAAAAACCAGTCATTTTTGCATGCAACTGGGAAATAAGATATATAGGGAATGGGGCATAGAAATCTATCTTGCCCTACAAGAAAGTAAGGGCAGAGGGAATGGGGAGGAGTGGGGTGACAGAAGGGAGGGCTGACTGGGGTATGGGGCAATCAGAATATATGCCATTTTGGAGTGGGGGAAGGGTAGAAATGTGGAGAAAATTTGTAACTCAAAATCTTGTGGAAGTCAATGCTGAAAACTAAAAAACTATTAAATAAAATATGGAATTAAAAAAAGAAGTGATTCATTGTACTACTCACATTTTACAGGTGGGGAAACTGAGGCCTAGAGATTTGCCTAAGATCCCAGAACTAAGTAGTAGATGAGTGAGGACTAGGATCTAGTTTGATTTTTTTCAACTCATTACTTTCCTCATGTAATAGGGATCCATAGGAATGTGTTTTCCATCTAACTATATTTTCCATGATGCCTAAAGAGAATTTCTAGAATTGAATTACCATAACTGAAACATTTGCCTGGGCACAAAGGACTTTACCATCAGGAGAAAGAGGAGAAAGGACAGATACTTGAAGTGGCACCATCTAGGAATATACAGGCTTCACATATTCTTGAGTCTACATAAGGAAAGGTATTCTTGGTTCCTGTAGGTGGAGAGCCTGACAAGAGCTGTCTGATGTCATAAGGCATAATATGCTGAGAAACGATGCCTATAGTTCAGGACATATTCACCAGACTCCAGAGATTGAAGAAAAAGGAAACCCAAAAATTCAAGTTCTCACTGATTCAGCAAGCTGTATCTAGTGTCAGACTGAACAAGCCTTGCTATGATCTATTTTCTTTGTCAGCTACTATAGGGTTAATGGGATATAAGATATTCCTTGTCCATTAACAGGCACATAGAGCCCTGGCCCAGAGCCAATCAGTCTCTGGCTACAGGGATTTTCTAACTAATTGCTGAGGCACCCTGGATTTTCAAGTTTCTCAGCACTAAGCCAGTCTTTGTTTGCAAGGAGATTTATGTTGCTCTGAGGGGAACTTGCTGGAGGTGGGGGAGAGGCTTGATGGGCAAAACTCCCTTCCAGGAGGTGAGAGAAGAGAGGAAATTGCCTAGGGGAACTTACTCATAGGGGTGTCAGCACTTCTTGAATTGGAGATGAGTACCTTGCTAAGTCTTGCTTTCTGGTATCTCAATAGTGATGTTCCGAATAAATATTTTGATTTTGTCTTGGAGGAGAGAATTTATTACATTTTGTGAACCAACCCTGGAAATACACTTGTATATTCATAGCAGCTGCTATGGGATTGGCATTACAGTTGCTAAGCTAAGAGGATCCTTCAAATAGCTCTCCCCTCACTCCCTCTGGCTCCCCAGAAGGACTGGCCTCACTCTAATTCAGTATATCAGATCTGATATAGTGACACTTCACTCCTACTTTTTTCCGCAAAAATTTATTGTGTTCTTTTACAACTTAAGGCCATCTACATAAATAGTTTTCTTAGCTTGTTTTATTAAAATGAAACAACTTATCATAATTTTTAACAGAAACTATTTAAACATAATAAAGAAACATATTTAAGTATTGGCAAAATCCTTAACAATCTTTACATTTGTAACTTATGAAACTAATAAGCATAATGAAATGGTTAATGTGATGGCTAGACTGGAGTTTGCATAGATTTTGAGAAAATATAGTGTGAGTGATAATATTAATATAGGATTCTTTTTCAACCATTAATTAAGATTGAAGTTTTGTCTCTATGACTACTACAGAAGAAAACCTGGATTCACACAAAAAATATTTCAAATTTTAGCAAGTTTTAAATTGCTTTGTTTAATAACAAAGAATTCTATTTATAGTAGTCAATAAACATTTATTAAGTACCTACTGTGTACCAGGCACTGTGCTAAGCACTAGGGATACAAAAGAAGGCAAAGGATAGTTCATGCCTTCAAGGAGCTCACAATCTAATGGGGGAGAGAACAAGCAAACAAATATGTACAAACAAGCTACATTACAAGGTAAGTAGGAAATAATTAAAAAGGAGAAAGCATTACAATTAAAGGTGGCCAGGTGGTTCAGTGGGCAGAGTGCCAGGCTTGGAGTCTGGAAGACTCATCTTCCTGAGTTCAAATCTGGCCTCAAACACCTATTAGCTGTGTGACCTTGGTTAAGTCACTGAACCCTGTTTGGCTCAATTTCCTCATCTATAAAATGTGCTGGAGAAGGAAATAGCAAACCATTCCATACCTTTGTCAAGAAAACTTCAACGAGGGTTGCAAACAGTCAGATGTAACTGAAAACAACTGAACAATAACTTAGAATTAAGAGGGGTTGAGAAATATTTCCTGAAAAAGATGAGATTTTAATTGGGACTTAAAGGAAGCCAGGGAAGCCAGTAAGGGGAGACGAGGAGAGACAGCATTCCATGCCTGGGAGACAGCCAGAGAAAATGCCCAGGGCCAGGAGATAGAGCGTCTTGTTTGTGGAAAGCCAGGAGGATCAAAAAAATGGCAAACTCTTTTGAGTGGTGACTGATTTCTTTCAGGAGGTTTTTTAAAAGTTGTATTTCTTTTTGAAACCAACTTATTGCCAAAATGAAACATGTAGAGAAATATAACATATGACAATTCTAACTTCCACCCAAACTTATTTAGCTTCATATCTCAATACTTCATGCTCAAATGTAGCACATTAATGGAACACATATGTCTTATGAGCCTATGTGGACTGGTTGTGGCAAATCATTCCCATGTCAAAATTTTGCACATGCTGACTCAAATATGATTTTGTTTTTTGCACACTGAGCCCTTTTCAAGGCTGCTCATCCACATTTGCTGTTCACCTTTCACTCAAGTCTCACCTAAGAAATTGCAGCATCCATAGAGGCCATATCCCAGTAAAACTGTTTCAGCAGAGGTGCTAAACTACGTTGAGGGTAACTAATGGGCCTCAAACTGCTTAGTAAGTTAGGAAGACGTCTACCCCAAGCATGTGAAGACTTCCTCTGTGGAGTAAGCAGATAGGAATAATTTGTTCCAGTGGCCATGAGAGTGCTTAGAGCTTGGTTAGACATCAAAGACACCAAAGTCATCTACTGCATCCCAAGCCATTTCCACTGGACTGATGGAATTTCTGGAATGAAAGAATGAGACCATCACAACTGCGCCTCACTTAAATACAATTTGTGTAGAAATCAAAAGACATCACCAATACCATTTTACCATTTTTATCTACCTCAAAGTCCTGTGGTGATGGGCAAGTGATGAAGCAGCAGGTGCAGGTACATTGGGAGCTATAGTTACAACTCTGCACTCAGACAGCCTGGGACATAGGGTCATCTTCTCACTAGAATGAAGTAGCAGTAGGATTTGGCAGCACCCCCCGCCCATGTCTGAGCAGGCTTTTTAAAGGACCATACTGCTGGGGCTGGAAAAAGTGCCCTCAAAATTGTCTGCTTTACCTAACCTAACTCTGGTGTGCTTACCATGGCAGGCAGGGATTCTGTCCTATGGTTGAAATGCAAAAAAAAATGTACAAAAACTTTTGCAAACATGATTCCTCTCACCATTTGTACATGGAATGTATTCATGCTTATGGACAATAAGAAATCCAATAGATCTGAAAGATGAATAGCTCTTGTTGTGAGAGAACTCAGTAGGTATTCCAATAACAGTTCTGAGTGAAACAACACTGGCAAATGAAGGTCAGCTTACTGAAGTTGGAGCTGGATACACATTTTTTCTGGAGTGGTTTCACCATCAAATCTAATCTAGTCAACAAGCTTGCTTCCCAAAAGGAGTGAAAGAGAGGCTCATGACAATTCAATTTCCATTTTCAGGAAAGTGTCATGCTACCACCCCCAGTGCATATGCTGCCACCATGATGAACCCTGATAAAGTCAAAGAAAAATTTTATGAAGACCCTCATCATCAATGTGCCGAGAGGACAAGTTTATAATTCTGGGTGACTTTAACACTCTCAGAGAAGGCACAGATTATCAGACATGTTAGGGAGTCACTGGGAGAAATAGAGTCAGAAAAAGCAATAGAAATGGTCACTTACTACTGAAGACTTAAGTGTTTCATGACCTTATCACCAACATGGCCTTATGTTTATCTAAATGCAATATAACTGCCTGGAGACACTTTTGCAGCAAATACTGGCATTTAATAGACTCTCATTGTAAGGAGAAGAGACAGATAGGATATGAAAGTGACAGAGGTGATATGTGGCACAGAGTGCTGGACCAATCATAGACTTATCCTCTCTAAGCTAAACATTCTCATTCAATAAAAGGGGGTGGCTCCAAGGGAAGACTTAATGTCAACAGATTAGAATACTTTTTACAGCGTGAACAGTTTGTTGCTAACTTGGAGGGAAAACTGGGCCAGAAAATGGCTGGCAACAATGGAGCAGAAAAGGAGTGGGCAGCTTTCAAGAGATTTGGTGTACAGCACTGCATTTTCTCATCTGGGCTAGAACACTGCAAACATTGGGATTGATTTGATGAAATGGTGGGGAAATTCAGAGGTTACTAAATCAAAAAAACAAGAACTCCACAGGGTTTACCAGCAGGACAGTTTGTCCATCTCTAAGAAGGCAGCATTTAACTCCATCAAAAGTAAAGTGTAAGCATAGCTTGGAGAAATGCAGAATTCTTGGCTCAGTAAGAAGGCAGATGGAATTCAGTTTTATGTTGATAGTAACAATCCAAAGGGCTTTTACTGTGTCCTGAAGGCTATTTATGGGCCAAAGACTTATGGTGCATTTCAACTACTCAGCACTGAAGGAGCCACATTGATTAATGATAGGGACATGATTCTGGGCTGAACGGTTCCACAATATTCTCAACAGATTGTCATCAACCAATGTTGAAGCCATTGACCATATACCTTAGGTTGAAGGCAATCCCTCTCTAGATGAATTTCCAACTAAAGAAGAGATTTTGAATGTCCTTAGGTTCTTCTCATGTTGCAAAGTGGCTGGTGCTGATTCTATTCCAGCTGAGATTTGCAAGGCAGGGAGTCCAGTGCTCATACAAAAGCTGACTGAAATCTTCCAGGTTATTTGGCAAAAGGAATTTATCTCCCAGGAGTTCAAGGATGCCCTCCACCTTCCATCTCTATAAAGGAAAGAGAAATAAGTTGTCCCATGACAATTACAGGGGAGTCTCTCTCTTAGTCATTGCTGGTAAGATTCTTTCCAGAGTCCTCCTTAATAGGCTGATCCTTCATTTGGAAGATGGCCATCCATCTGAGAGGCAGTGTAACTTCAGAAAGGGCTGAGGAACAGTCGATGTGGTGTTTGCTGCCTGACAACTCCAGAGGAAATATCAGAAGCAGAACAGAGGGCTGTATACAACATTCATTGATCTGACTGAGACCTTTGATACTGTCAGTGATGAGGACTTGCAGCAGAATCATGTTGGCCGAAGAAGTTCGTCAGTATCGTACAACAGTTCCATGGCAGCATGCTTGCCTGGGTTCTGGATAATTGACAAGGCACTCACTCTTTCCAGTTGCCAGTGGAGGGAGGCAGAGCCGAATGCTCGCTCCCGTGCTTTTTAGCATGATGTTTTCAGGCATGTTATCAGATACCTTTAACAAGGATGAAAATGGCACCAAGGGCAGCCACTCGACTGATGGTAAATCATTTAACTTGGTAAGGTTGCTAGCCAAGACTAACGTGGAGAAAGAGAAAGAATTGGTGTGCAACATTTTTTCACAGATGATTGTGTAGCTTCTGAGGCTGAGATGCAACAAGTGTGGATCGATTCTCTGCTGCTTGTGCTAATTTTGGCCCGGACAGAGGTTCTCTGCCAGTCAGTACAGTATCATCCATACATGGAACCATCGGTTATAGCAAATGGAGAAACTATGAATGTTGTGGATAAGTTTACTTACCTCGGCAGTGTGTATTCCAGGGCTGTACACACAGATGCGGAGATTGATGCACGCATCGCCAGAGCTTGCTCAGTGTTTGGGAGGCTCCAAAGGAAAGGAGGAAAGAAAAGGTATCAGGCTGCCTACCAAACTTCAATAGAGCTGTTGTGCTGATATCATTGTTGCATTCCTGTGCAGCCTTGACAGTATACCAGCACCATGCTAGGAAATTAAATTGCTTCACTCTCTTTTACAAAAGTTATGAGGCTAGGGCTTCAGGTGAAAGGTAGGGATTACTGTTGAAAGCCTGAGAAGAAAGTGGATTTGGATCAGCCATTCTGGAGAGTGGAATAGAAAATAACTCATGGGGAGTAAAATGATTTCTTTTTATAGTGAAAGTCTAATTGAGATTAGATAACAAACACCAAAGTTATTTATTTTATATTCTATACTGTAATGGGTATAGTCACCATGGTTCTAAGACTTCTTCCACCTCTGTTCAGCAGTGTATGAGTAGGAGAGCAGGAGGCAGATGGTAGAGGTAATTCAGCTTTGGTGTTTGGTTAAGTGTGTGCAGTGGTAGAACAAGGTACAAAGGGAATTAAGAGTAGAGGAGAATGTAGAATTCTACAGACTCTCTTAGGAGACGAGATTGGGAAGGAAGGATGGTGTAATCAAATCAGGGACGTGACCTGGCAAATATTGAGGGCTGGAGAGATTATAGGTCATTATGGGAATTTGCATTTGGGAAGAGTGACACATAGGAAGAGATTGAATAATAGGAGATTGGCACTGGATGTAGGAACTTTAGAGTTCTTTGTTACCAGACCACTTGTGAGTGATGCCATTCATAATCAAGGGTGTGACCATCTCTGTGTATAGCTGAGGTAGAGTGGAGGAGTAGGACATGGGTGTTGAGCACGCTGAGGAACTGGAAGGTTAGTGCATTTGAGGGAACAACAGTATATCATTTGAAGTACTTTAGTCCAACAACATGAGTTGAGGTGGAGAGGGATACCATAGACGAGGTACTGAATTCATTGAGAAAGAAGCGATGATATCCTGGGGGACAGGAAGGAGTTATTGGATAACAACCACCAGCATCCAATAGCCTGAGGGCTGAGGAAATGGAGATGACAAATATAGATGACCTTTTCTAGTAGTTTGGCTATGATAAGCAGAAAAGTTACAAGATTATACTTGAGGGAATGGCATGGTCAAGTGAAATTTTTCTTTTTTGTTTTATTAATGATGGGCACAATTTGTCACATTTGTATATTATGGAAAAGAACTAGTGGGTAAGGAATGGTTGAGAATGAGAGGAAGGGGGGAGGAATGATTAAGGGGAAAATTCTGGAGAAAACAAAAGGGCATGGTTATCAAAAGCATAAGAAAAATGAAAAAAAAATGCAAAGGAAGGTGACCTAGCTGTACCAGATCTAAAACTATATTATAGAACAGCAATCATCAAAACTATTTGATACTGTCTAAGAAACAGAGTGGTGGATCAGTGGAATAGGTTAAGTACACAAGACTGTAGTCAATGACTATAGTAATCTACTGTTGATAACCTCTTCTCCAAATTCCAGCTTCCAGGATAAGAACTCACTTTGACAAAAACTGCTGGGAAAACTGGAAAATAGTATGGCAGAAACTAGGCATCAACCAACATCTTACACCATATGCCACGATACAGACAAAATGGGTATATGACTTAGACATAAAGAGTGATAGCACAAATAAATTAGGAGAGCAAGGAATGGTTTGCCTCTAAGACCTATGGTAAATGGAAGAATTTATAACTAAACAAGAGATAGAGAACATTATGAAATGGGAAATGGATAATTTTGATTATATTCAATTGGAAAGGTCTTGCATAAACAAAGCCAATGTAACCAAGATTAGAAGGAAAAGCAGAGAGTTGGGAAACAATTTTTATGACCGATGTTTGTCATAAAGCCCTCATTTCTAAAATATATAGAGAATTGAGTCAAATTTATAAGAGTACTAGTCATCCCCCAATTGATAAATGGTCAAAGGATATGAACAGACAGTTTTCAGATGAAGAAATTAAAGCTATATGAATGTGAAATAAGAATATGAAATAGAATATGAAAAAGTTCTCTAAATCACTATTGATTAGCAAAATGAAAATCAAAACCACTCTGAGGTACCATTCCACAACTATCATACTGGCTAATAGGACAAAAAAGGAAAATGAGAAGTGCTGGAGAAGATGTGGGAAAATTGGAACATTAATGCATTGTTGGCGGAGTTGTGAACTGATTCAATGGTTCTGGAGAGCAATTTGGAACTATGCCCAAAAGGCTGTAAAACTGCATACCCTTTGATCCAGGAATACCACTACTACGTCTGTATCCCAAAGAGATCATAAAAAATGGAAAGGGACCCACAGGTACAAAAATATTTATAACAGCTCTTTTTGTGATGGCAAAGAATTAGAAATTGAGGGGATGCCCATCAGTTAGAGAATGTCTTAACAAGTTGGGGTATATGAATGTAATGGCATACTATTATGCTTTAATGATGATCAGGCAGATTTCAGAAAAACCTAGAAAGACTTGCATGAACTGAGGCTGAGTGAAGTGAACAGAACCAGGACAACACTGTATACAGTGACAACAACAGTGTGAGATGATTAACTATGGTTGACTTAGCCCTCCTCAGCAAATCAATGATCTAAGACAATTCCAAAAGACTCATGATGGAAAATGTCATCCACATCCAGAGAAAGAACTATGGAGTCTGAATGTAGATCGAAGCAGACTATTTTCTCTCTTTTTTTCCTCTCATATTTTTCCCCTTTTGTTCTGATTTCTCTTTTACAACATGACTAATATGGAAAAATGTTTAATATGATTGTGCATGTATAACTTATATCAGATTGCTTGCCATCTTGGAGAGGAGTAAGGGGAGGGAGGCAGAGAGAAAAAAAATTGGAACTCAAAATCTTATAATAACAAATGTTGAAAACTTATCTTTACATGTAATTGGAAAAAAGGTACTATTAGGATGAAAAAAAAGGAAAAAAAGAGAGAAAAGAGTTTTGATGAACCATAAAACAATAAAGAGAAGAATGTAGAAGGAAGCTCCTAAGATGGCACAGATGGGTAAGACAGTTTTGGAACTACCATGTTAAATGAGAAATATAAAGAAGAAACAAGTTGTCCATAATGGAGATTCATAGTATGCAGTATTCTTTTTTTGTTCTTTGTATAAAGAAATGTTCATATTTATTGATATTTGACAAGTTCATAACAAAAAAGAAATTTTTAAAAGATTAAACAAAAAAGCAGAAGATTTGGCCTTGGCAAAATAAAGTCACCTCTTCAGAGACTGGAGCCTAGGCGGACAGAGTTGGGAGGGGATGGTGTGAGAAGGTCAGATTTTGAGTCGTGGAGTAGAGGAGATGAGGGAACACATGGCCAACGGAGTCCTTTTTTTCTCAGTGAAGGAGGATTTGAGGGATTTGGAAAGTTTGGAACAGTCATTTCAAAGAATTCAATCAGAGTAAAATGTAAAATATGCCATACAGTAGTGAGGGCTCAGTTGACTATAGAAAGCATAAATTTTTGTATATTTCTAACAAAACTCAGAAGGAAGAAAAAGGAAGAGACATCCCAATTAAGTAACAATGAAATGTATCACATATCTGGGAATTAACTTACCAAGATACTTGAAAAATTAATTTAACTACAATGACTAAACAATTTTTGCAGAAATAAAAGATCCTAATAATTGGAGAGAGATTCTGTGTTCATGGATGAATTGCACTAAAAGAGCAAAAAAAATGATGATATAACCTAAGTCTCTCTACAGATTTAATGCTGTACCAATCAAATAAGGACACATTGAGGAAGTAGACAAAATAATAACAAAATTCATTTGAAGTAATAAAACCTCAAGGGATACAAAGAAAAAAAGTAGGAGGGTATGGGGTGTGGGGCTATAAGATTTCATACTATTTTACAAAGCAGTAATTGTAAAAGATCCGGAGTTGGATTAAAAGTGTCAAAGGATGAGTAAGATAAAAAGAAAAAATAGAAACAGCAATGTAGTATTTGGTAAGCTGAGTCATACAAATAACCAGAAGATGGATTGTTGTTAGGAATTGAGATAACTGGAAAGCATTCTAACAAAAAATGGATTCATATTTAGTACCTCATATCTTATACCTCAAAAAACTTCAAATGAATAAATAATCTCAACATAAAAAAATAGGATGTTGTTTCTTTCATATTATAAGTTGTGTAAAAATTCAGAACTAGAAATGTTTGCTAAAAACAAACAAAAATCCAGAGCAGACAGTTTGGATCATATCAAACTCAGAAAGCTTTTGTACAAATAAAATTAATGCAGCTAGAATCAAAAGAAGGAGAAGAGGGAAGGGACTATGCATGTACATAACACTATATGCCAGGCACTGTAGTAAGTGCTTTAAAAATATTTAATTTGATTCTCATGACAGCTCTGAGAAGTGGGTGCTATTATGATTATTCCCATTTTACAATTGAGGAAACTGAGGGAAATTAAGTGACTTTGCAAGGGTCATACAGCTAAGTGTCTAAAGCCACATTTGAAGTCGGGTCTCCTTAACTTTAGGCTCAGGGCACTATACGTTATTCTATCTTGCTTTCTCATAAGAGGCAGAATTCAAAGGGGATGAGGACTACAGAAAAAATCTTTGTGTGAAATATTCTGATAAAACACAGGCACCTCAAGTTTGTAGGGAAATGATACACTCGTGAGATTGAGAACATTCTCCAATAATGACAATAATAACAGCTAACATTTGTATAAGTATAGTAAACAAAGGATCAAAGCATATGAACAACTCATTTTCTAAAGAAGAAATCAACTCTCAATAGCCACTTGAAAATAGTTCAAAATCATCGATGATCTGAGAAATGCATTAAAACAATCCAGAAACATCAACCCCACATCCATCCTGCTGGCAAAGACAGCAAAAGCTGGCAAAACCAACTGGCGAGAGGTTGCGGGAAGAAAGAAATGCTACTTTGCCGCTGGTGGCACTGGTGATTGATTCAGCTGTTCACAAACAATTTGGAATTATGCAAGAAAAATTGCTGTTTGAGCCAGAGAATCCACTACTGGGACTAGGTCCTAAGGAGGTTAATTGCAACAGAATCAGATGTGCAAAAATATCCAGAGATGGATCATTTATGATAGCAAAGATTTGGAATAAAAATATGCACCCATCAGTGTGGGATGACTCAACAAATCATGGCCTATGTTGGTGCATAGCGAATGATAAATGTGAAGGATTCATAGAAATGTGGATAAACTTGGATAAACTAACATAGAGTAAAGAAAGAAGAGTCAAAGAAACAAATGGCACAGCGACTACAATACAAGTATGATAAAAATGGGGAGGCGACAAAGCTCAGTCACTGTGACAGTTATTATCATGCTGCAGTGTCAGAGTTAAAGGGCACGTCTCCTTCCTATAAGCAGTCAATAAATTGTTTTTTTGTGCAATATATTTCATTAAGGATGTTTGTTATGGTTTTTGTTGAGAAGTGTATCTTGTGTCAAAACAAAACGTGTCTTCTCTCTGTGCCTGAGTTATCCCATATACAAAATGAGATGAATGGACCAAAGCAGTGGTTCTTAACCTAGGATGCTTGAACTTTTTTTTTGGGGGGGGGGCGGGTAATGTTTTTATAACTATATTTCAATATAATCAGTTTCTTCTGTAATCCTATTTTTTTTTCATCTATCTACTTAAAAGTATTTTTCTGAGAAGAGTTTCAGAGGTTTTCCAGTCTGTTAAAGGGATTACACAAAAGAGGTTAAGGACTCCTGGGCTAGAGTAGCTCTAAGTTATCTTCTAGCTCTAATATCCAGTGAGTCTATGTTTTACTACTACTATTATTACTACTACTACTACTACCACTACTACTAGTACTACCACTACCACCACTACTACTACCACTACCACTACTGCTACTACTGCTACTGCTGTTACTACTACTACTACTGCTACTACTACTACTACCACTACTACTACTACTGCTACCACTACCACTACTGCTACTACTGCTACTACTACTACTACTGCTACTACTGCTACTACTACCACTACTACTGTTACCACTATCACTACCGCTAC
>JAQQSZ010008256.1:0-13095 GCA_028646595.1 Phalanger gymnotis | reverse complement strand
TGGAGCCCTGCTTCCCTCTGCCACTTTGTGGGTTCTACAGTTCTAGAATTGGTTCAGAGCCATTTTTTTATAGGTTTTTGGAGGGACTTGGTGGGGAGCTCATGCCAGTTACTGCTTTCCAGTCGCCATCTTGGCTCCGCCCCCCGTGAAGGGATTTAAGTACCAAACTTTAGCAGAGGAATTTGTATTTGATTTGATTCTAGAGGTAATAGGGAAATACTGAAGTTTGTTTAGCAGGAAAGCGAAATGGTTTTAGGAATGTCATTTTGTAGAGGATGGATTGGAGAGGGGAGAGATGAGACAGGGAGACCCATTTGGAGGCTATTCCAGTTATCTGGGTTTAAAGGGTTAGGAGGATGCTAAACATACTAAGTCTAGAGAATCATCTAGAAGAAGTAGAAACAGAAGGGAATGAGCTGCATGTCTGAGGCCTTCAAGGAGGGATTTGGCTCCAACCTCTTCTTTTCTAGTATTGTAGTATGAAATAGGTTTTTTTTCCAGTAGCAGTGGTTTCCTGGCTAATGTCCTTCAGGGACATGCTAGTAGGGTAATGGTGAGTTTTCAGTTCTGCAGTGAGGCCATCTGCTTGGGGCTTTAGGAGGAAGTAGAATGTTTTTTGCTTTTGTGTGACCCTCTGGGGTGGGTGGCTCAGATTTAGATGGTTTTACAAGAGCTTTGCTGGTGTTCACAATCATGCCCTGGGGCACTGATGTTTCTTTAGAGAAATGGGCATCTGGGCTTTAGTATGTGTGGTGTGTGTTCAGAGGAACAGGATACCTTGTGCCTTGTCTTTAGGCATGCTGATCAATACCTCTCGGTACTAGTGCCCTCCTCCTTGTCCAGGGTGAGGAAGCTACATTTTTGAGAGGAGAGTGAGGGATATAGCTGAAAGATAATGAATCTGAAGAGAAATATGGATTGAAGAGTGCCTGACAAAAGGATTATTCCTATGGGCCTTCAGGGGAAATAACATCGTGGGCTCCCCCACCTACTCCCACCTCAAAATCAGGCTAAAAGAAGCAAACTTCAAGGGCAAACCTGAAGGGGAAAATAAATCTCAAAATTATTAATCTGATTATTATTCATTTATTTTTGTTACATTTTATAAATTAAACTATATAAATTTTATTAAATTTATTATTATTAATAATAAATTATTAATGCATACTGTGTGCAGAATACTATGCTAGGTCTTAAGAACAATAGAAATATAAGAAATTACAAAAGACCCTTTTGGAGTAGGAGAAGTGATGAGGGAGAGTGGCAGAATTATGGGCTAAATTTATGTTTATGAGCACCTCAGGACTTTTTTTTTTTTACTATTAGCTGCTAGAACAGTTTTCCTACCTCTCACCTGTGTTTGGCATAGGAATGAAATTTTACTTGACCCTTGAGTTTTTCAGCGGGGTATGACTGCTTATAGAGTACAGAGTTCTATGTTCCAAGCTTGGGGGGATGCGCCAGCTCTGCCACACCAGCACTCCTCCTTCCTCGAGAATCCCCAACCCAGACTGGACTTAGATCTTCAGCAGGCTCTGCACTCCTGCTCTGATCCACCACTTGATTCCTCCCACCAGGTGGGCCTGGGGCCAGAAGCAACTGCAGCTGTAGTTCTGTAGCTGCCCCACCTCCACTGCCCTGGGGGCGGTGGCCAAATCGCAAACTCCCTGTCCACAGCAGCTTTTCCCACTAACCTTCTCTGTTGTCTTTGGTGTTTGTGGGTTGAGAAGTCTGGTAACTTGCACAGCTCACTGATTCAGGGCACTAGGGCATGCTCCACTCGGCTCCCACTCTGGTTGATCCACGCCCCCCACTCTGGGTTCCGCTCTGCTCTGCTCCACTCCCTTGCAGGATAGACCTTACCCAGAGACCATCCAGGCTGTCCTGGGCTAGTGTCCTGCTTCCCTCCGCTCTTTTCTGGGTTCTGCAGTTCTTCTCTGTTGTCTTTGGTGTTTGTAAGTTGAGAAGTCTGGCAACTGCCGCAGCTCACTGATTCAGGGTGCTAGGGCACACTCCGCCCCGCTCCTGGTCTAGTCAGTCTGCGCTGCCCACGCTGAGCTCTGCTCTGCTCTACTCGCTCCGCTCCCAGCTCCGTGCAGGATAGACCTTACCTAGAGACCATCCAGGCTGTTCTGGGCTGGAACTCTGCTTCCCTCTGCTATTTCGTGGGTTCTACAGTTCTAGAACTGGTTCAGAGCCATTTTTTATAGGTTTTTGGAGGGACTTGGCAGGGAGCTTACGCTAGTCCCTGCTTTCCAGCCACCATCTTGGCTCCGCCCCTAGGAATGAAATTTTATATACAGGCAGTGGGGCATAAAAATATTATCTTGCCCTACAAAAAAATAAGGGAAAAGGGGATGGGGAGGAGTGGGGTGACAGAAAGGAGGGCTGGTGGGGAATGGGGCAATCAGAATATATGCCATCTTGGAGTAGGGGGGAGGGTAGAATTTGGGAGAAAATTTTTAATTCAAACACTTGTGAAAATTAATGCTGAAAACTAAAAATATTAAGTAAATAAATAATAATTTTAAAAAAAGGAATGAAATTTGAGGCCTAGGGAAATGCCTAGAATCGTAACACCTATTTATGTCTTCCAAATGTGGTGACCGTTGAGAATCTTTTTTGACCTTCAATTGGGGAACTATTGGAGAACTAAGTAATCAGTTGGGCTGACATTTTAGGTGGTCACTTCAGATGATCAGTAAGAGGTTTAGAATGGACCTCTCCTTCATCTCCTTCTCTTTATCTGCCATTAATAGGAATGAAACTGATACCCTAGGCTACTATTTATTCAAAGGCATTATATATCTCCAGTCCTGGTTTCTTCATTTAAGAAGTTGGTTCTTAAAACCCAAATATAGGCAAGCATAGATTGGTACCTTTATTTTTTTAAATTTGTCAGTGTGCCTGATTCTCAAATGTTTGACTATTTTGTTACCTTGGTCAAGCAGCATGAACTTTATTCTTAATTCAAGTTTTTAAGACAAATTCAATTGTGTGGCAGCTGGGTGTGTATTTATGTCCCCAGGATGTAAAATTTCTTAATGGGGGAAAAGAGATAGCAGGATATGAGCCTGTAAGTGGAGACAGTAAGAGGTTGCCAGGGGAGAAAAAGGGCAGGAGTAGATTAGGGTGGAGCTCTCAGATTTCGCTGTTGGAAGGAGGAAATAGATATCTGATAACTACCTATTTTAACTAATTATTGTTGCTAATTGGATATTAACCATTTATATAAAAACATAGCTGTTTTTATGCTGCTGAAGCAGCTGATGTGCTGTGAGTGCCATATAAATTTTAGCATCATATGAAAAAAAAACATGGTTATCCTCTTCTCCCTGACACAAATACCCTGTATATCCAAACAATACTTTTAGACATATTTTTAGAATTTCTTTTGCAGAAAAATCACAGAATAAGTCATGATACCCTATATAAGTTAGTATGCTATTATCTCATATCCTCTATGTCAGTATCTTATTACCTTCGTTTTTTTCCTCTGCAACACCAAATTCATCTCTAAATATCACTAGGAAGCAAGACAACTCAAAGTGTCTATTCACAGGTCTACACCTGGGTAACCTGACACAGGGGCAGTTAGAACTGCCCCTAACAGGTAGTAATTAAATTTGCATTTCTTCTGTATCTTATCAAGGTTTTTGATACCTCTCAAAGCGTGACTTATTCCACTTTCCTTTTTGCATTTGCATGACTGCCAGTTTTATTAGCCACTGCTTTTTATACTATTTTCTAAACGTTCTTATGACTGTTATTGATAATAATTTATAATATATTTGTTTCAGATTCTTCTTTAGCCCTTTTCAGATCCTAACTCCCTTCTTAACTTCATGTGATCTGAAAAGACTACTCATTCATGTATAGATTAGATAATATTAGATTTAAAAAATTGATGTCTTCTATTTTAATATGATTTCCATTTCTAATTATGTGTAGTTCTTCTCTCCTGCCCATCAAGCCATGCCTTGTCACAAAGAATGACAAAGAATGAAAAAGTAATTGAGCAACTTTCGAACCTCACAAAGTTATAGCCTCGTCCAATAGGTCTTCAACTAAGAGTAAGAAAGTACCAATGCAAAGATAAAATGAACAGAGGGCTATATTCAACAACGTGTGTTGGCCTGAGTGAGGGGGTACCTGACACCACCCTCCACCCAGAGGTCTACAGAGCATCTCTTCTTCACTCAAAACAGCCAGGCAGCAACGAATTATCAAGTTAATGCCTTTTGTAATCATTTTCGGTTCTGGATCAGCAGGCAATGGAAAGAATACTCTTCTCTATCTGTTAATCAGACCAGAAGCAGCAACTGTCCCATGTTTTAAGAAGTCCAAGTGGGGATGGTGTCAGCTGAGTACTCTGAGCATGCTCAGAAGGACTAGACTGTTACTGATCAACACTAGGCCATCATTATTTATAAATTTAGCTGCTATGTAGTCTGGTGCTTAGATGTTTAGTAGTAAGATTGGTCCATTATTTGCAGTTCCTTTAAGCATAATGTAATTTCCCTGTTTATCTCACTTGATATTGTGAATTTTAAATTTGCTTTATCAGATAGCATTATAACTCCTGATTTTTTGGAATCCCTTTAGATATTTTAAATTTTGTTCTAGTTTTTCATTTTCATTGTATGTCTATAGTTTTTAGATCTGTTTAATGTTGGGTGTTATTTTCTTATCCAGCTTGCCTCTCTTTTATTTTAATTGTTTAATAATAACAACAGCAACAATACCTAACATTCACATAGTACTTCAAGGTTTGCCAGGCTCTATCTGTTTGTCTATCTATCTATCTATCATCTATCTATCTATCTATCTATCTATCTATCTATCTATCTATCTATCTATCTATCTATCTATCTGTCTATCAGCTATCCTCTATCTATCTATCTTCTATCATCTATCTGTCTATGTATCTATCATCTGTCTATGTATCTATCATCTACCATCTATCTATCTATGTATCTATCATCTATTTATCTATCTGTCTATCATCTATCTATCTGTCTATCTATCTATCTATCATCTATCATCTATCTATCTATCTATCTATCTATCTATCTATCTATCTATCTATCTATCATCTATCATCTATCTATCTATCTATCAATCTATCATCTATCATCTATCTATCTATCTATCTACATCTATATCAATACACATACACACATATACATATATATTTATAAGTACATATATGTATGTATGTATATGTATGTATGTGTATATATATAAGATATCTATATGTATATCTATATCCTTACTACATTCATGCTGAGAGATATGATTTTTAGTCTAATTGTTTTCCTATATTTCTTTTGCATTGGTTTTTTCTTCTTTTTCTCTTTCTTCAATACATCATCCCTGAGATTTGTTTTGCTGTCACTACTTTGATGCTGATCTCTTTCCACAGGTTTTCTCTTTTCTCTGCTCCTATTTTCCTGTTCTATCCTAATTTCTTTGAATTTACCTAAATTGTTAATTTCTTTTTTCTTTTTTTTATCTATTTCTTCCCCCCTTTTTGACTATTATCTTTTCCTTCAAGGTTAAATGAGTAGTTCAAAATCTTCCCACATTTCTTTCCCTTCAACTCTTTATTTTAAGCAAAATTATTTTTGTTTCGCTGTTTTACAAGAAGCTTTCCTTTGCTTTGTTCTCATTATTTCTCTTTCCCTGCAGCCTATTGTAAATTTTATTCACTTTCATGCGATAGGTAGATAACACATCTATTAATCTCTCATTGTGTATAAATCATTATGATATGCCTTCACTTGTTCCTTCTTTAATCTTTTTGTATCTTTCTTGAGGTTGGTTGCACCAGGTTTGTGTTCTCTCTTTTTTCTAATTTCTGTGGTATTGCCTTGTCAATATTACCCTACGCCCTCTATTTTCTCTTGTTCTGTGTTCTTAGAAAGATAAATTCAGTAAGGTAGCACTGTCAGATGGGAAGAGTTTTTTTGTGGTAGGAATAAATTTGTGTCCTACCCCCTTCCCTACCATGATCAATCTTCAATTCTAATACCATGCTATCCTATCTTTGCTTTTCTGTTCCCTCTATGAAAATGGGTGATGGTTGCCTTTGGGAACTCATACATCCCCACTCTGGAGGTTATTTATGGGCCAAAGACATATGGTACATCTTCACTACTCAGTGTTGATGGAGCCACATCGATTAGCAGTAAGGACATGATCCTGGAGAGGTGGTCTGAATACTTCCACGGTGTTTTTGACAGACCCTCATCACAATGCTGAAGCCATTGACCATTTACCTCAGGTTGAAGTCAGTCTCTCTCTCTCTAGCCAAATTTCCAACCAAAGAAGAGGTTTTGAGTGCCTTTAGGCTCCTACAGATTCTATTCCAGCTGAGATTTACAAGGTGGGGGGCCCATTGCTCATAGAAAGCTGACTGAAATTTTCCATGTTCTATAGGAGATTATCCCCCAGGAGTTCAAGGATGCTTCCTTGTCCATGTCTATAAAGGTAAAAGAAATAAATTGTCCTGTGACAATCACAGGGGTGGGGGGTGGGGTGGGGTTTCTATCTTAGTCATTGCTGGCAAAAGTCTTGCTAGAGTCCTCTTTATAGGCTAATCCTTCACCTGGAAGATGGTCATCTATCTGAGAGCCAGTGTGGCTTCAGAAAGGGCCAAAGAACAGTCAATATGGTATTTGCTTTCTGACAACTCCAAGAGAAATACCAGGAGCAGAACAGAGGTCTATGAACAACATTCATTGATCTGACCAAGGCCTTTGATACTGTCAGGCATGAGGGTTTATGGAAATAATGTCAAAATGTGATCGCCCTGAGAAGTTCATCAGTATTGTATGTTAATTTCATGTCAGCATGATTGCCAGGGTGCTGGATAATAGATGCTGCTTTTTGAGCTTTCCTAGTCACCATTGGAATGAAACAAGACTGTGTGCTTGCTTCCATGCTTTTTATTTTTATTTTTTTTCAAAGATTAAAATTTTTATTGTCTTCTAAAAATAACATTCAGGTAGCTAGGTGGTGCAGTAGACAGAGCACCGGCCCTGGAGTCAGGAGAATCAAATGTGGCCTCATTTAACTTCTGTTTGCCTCAGATAATAATCTCACCTACCTTTCAAGGGTGTTGTGACGACCAGAGATTCCCCTAACTCCAGGCCCAGGGCACTATCCACTGTACCACCTAATTGCCCAATCCTCTCATTTTACAAAGGAAGAAACTGAAGTACAGAATTGAAGTGATTTGTTTAAGGTCACATATGTAATAAATGGTAAACCTGTTATTAAAACACATTAAATGTTTCATAGCATCATGCTGGTCAGTCCTCTTACTCTACCCACTGGTGTTACAAAGAGCATCCTGAATCTAAATTTTCTTTTAATAACCAAGTATATCATGATGTGATCAGTGATTGTAAGCTGAAACAGGTCTCGAAAATCATCTAATTAAATGGCCTCATTTTACAAATAAGGAAACTGAGGTTCAAGATCACACAAGCAGGAGGGCCAAGATTCAAAACCAAGTCTATTAAGTCCAAATCTAGGGTTCTTTTCACTGTGCCACTCTGAAAACAATATCTGAATTAAAGTTCCAAGGTAAAGAGATCTCTATGACCATGAAAACGGTTGCACAAAACCATTTTGGGGGAACTTCTTAACATCTATTTTATGTAATAGACCAAATATAGTAATTAAAAATGTGGACTCTATTGTATAGCTTCATAGATTAGTTTTAGTCTCAGAAGAAATCTTATCTTTGCTTTTAAAAAATTTGAAGCAGTTTCTAAAGAGAGATCCATAATGGTAGCCTAAGTTCTGATTTCAGGCCCTCTCCACTCTAGCCTTCCAACATGATTGTTTCTGAGGCAGCTGCTCATAACAAACTCTTTCCTGTCTCCTTCACCAAATTGTTCTTGGGCTATTGGATGAGTCCATAAGCTGTCCCTCTTGCCTCCATGTATTCTGATATTTATGATTTTTTTTTTCTTTTAGCTGCCTTCCCCAAACCTTTACACCAAACCCACTATCTTTTCTTAGCATGCTTTCCCCTACAGTAGGCCCTATTGTGATGAAAATGTTTCTGATATGTAAATTTGAGTAGCGCTAAGGCAGTAGGAAAATATTCAACCTACACATATGTATGATAACTAGCTCTCTAACCTGCTGGCTCTCTAACATCCCCTATTTAAAAATCATAAAGAATACTTTCAGAATATTTGCTTCAATTATCTGTTTCAATCTTTCATCTCTTTAAAAAATAAGCTACTCTTTTCTCTCTTCTATCCTGTCAAACAACTGTAAGAATTTTGTGGCTTTCATTTACCTTCTTTCCATTACATCAGTGCAGTAATGTGTTAAAGATGTTTTTTGGGAGGGAAAGCACATTTCTTTTCATATATCTTAGGACTCAAGTTGCTTAGTTCAAGAAGAAATCTTGCTCAGGTGCACTTTCTGCTGCCTTCTACAGAGGCATCTCTATCAAGAGCCAGGTACATTGATTGTGTGGCTTCTAAAAATAAAAGCCTTCAAAAAAACCCCCAAATAATAGCTTTCAGATATTAAAATGGTGAATCAGCAGACAATTCAATTCAACAAACTTTTTTTTACTATGTGCTTTCACCACTGCAGTAGGCACTGGGGATTCAAAGATAGAATGAAATAGCCCCTGCTTTCAAGAGGCAAAGATTTCTACTGGGAGGGGAGTAATTTCCTATGCTGTGTGTGTTTTTAAGATTTGTGTTAGT
The DNA here is from genome assembly GCA_028646595.1 of Phalanger gymnotis. Classification (NCBI taxonomy): domain Eukaryota; kingdom Metazoa; phylum Chordata; class Mammalia; order Diprotodontia; family Phalangeridae; genus Phalanger; species Phalanger gymnotis. The sequence goes on along the minus strand of JAQQSZ010008256.1, from coordinate 4,354 downwards.
AATTGCAGTAATTATATTAGATATTATATTAAAATAATATGTTACATTATTATGTCATATATTCATTATCATTATTATAAGTAATAATAGTAGCAGCACCAGCAGAAGTAGCACTGGTGGTAGTAGTGGGGTAGTAATAGCAGCAGCAGTAGCAGTAGCAGTAGTAGTGGTAGTAGTTGTAGTGGTGGTAAAAATAGCCAATATTCACTTTAAAGTTTGCAAAAATATTTTACATACATCCTTTGTTTACAAAATGCCAGCAGGTGCTCTCCTTATCCCCATTTTTACAGATGAAAAGATTGAGGCTGAGAGAAACTTAATGACTAAGTAAATGGCTAAGGTGGGCTTTAAACTGAGGTCATCTTGACTTCAGGGTCAACAGTCTACCGCCTCCTAATATGTGCAGGTTGATGTGGACCTACTCTGCACAAGGCTTGTTGGTCTCAAGGAGCTTATAAGCTAATGACAAGGAAAGCCATACACACAAAAACCACTATCATGCTATGAGGTATGTGAGAAGTGCGAAGGAGAGGCCAATCTTAGGAAGCAGAGATCTAGTTGGCTGAAGATATGGGGGAAAGACACCAGAAGAGGCTTCATTAAGGATATTGCATCCACCTCTGGGTGTTTCTTGAAATTATTGTTGTTCAGTCTATCGAATCATATCCAACTCTTCCTGACCCCTTTTCAGGTTTTTTTTGGCAAAGATACTGGAGAGGCTTGCCACATCTTTCTCTGAGAAACTGAGGCAAGCAGGATTAAGTGACTTGCCCAGGGTCACACAGCCAGCAAGCACTTGAGGCCAGATTTGAGCTCAGGAAGATGTCTTCCTGATTCCCGGAACTATGTACTGCACCACCTTTACAAATGCGATCTCATTTTATCCTCAAGACAACCCTAGAAGGTAGATGCTATTATTATCTGCATTTTAAAGGCCAGGAACTTGAGGCAGATAAGAGGTTAAATGATTTTCCCAGAGTCACATGGCTAGGAAGAATCTGAGGGAGGCCATATTTGAACTCAGGCCTTCTTGACTCCAGGTCCGATGCTCTATCCACTCCACCACTCAAGGAACTTAGAGGCCATCCAGTCTAACTGTCTTATTTTACAAATGAGGACACTGTGGACTAGGGAGGTTAAGTGGTTTTCCTGTGGTCAAATAAGCACTAATTTGCAGTCAGGTTTTAAACCCAGAGGCTTTGGTAACAGAGCTGGTGTGCCTTTAACATTGGATTCTACCACCTTTCTAGAGATTTCAACAGGTAGAGAGAGACACAGTAAGAGGCATCTGAGGCAAGGGGGAGAGTAAATTGGAAGAAAAAGAGAGCTGAAACGGGAAAAAAAGAGAGTAATCACCTCTGTCACCTTCTCCTTGTGGGTAGTGGACAGTTACTGGTGTGTCAGTAGCACCAGCAGCCAGCATCCAAGGCCAAGCAGCATCTAGCTTGCATGCTGCAAGTTCTCTGCTCTTGTTTTCTTCTCTCCCTTTTGCTCCCTGCCCTGCCAGCCTGCTGGAGTGCTTCCCCATTCCCAAGAGGATTCTGCTATTCTGCAGCAGAGCCCAGAGACTGGTCTACCCACTGCTGGAGCCTGCTAGGCACTGCTTCCATGCTTTTTAGCATCATATTTTCAGAAGCAGTATTGTCAGACACCTTCAATGAGGATAAACACAGCATCAAGGTCAGTTTACCACTCTGATGGTAAATTGTTTAACTTGAAAAAGGCTACAAGCCAAGATCAAAGTGGAAGGAGAGTTGGTGTATGATTTTTTTTGTTCATGGATGATTGCGCACTCAATGTAGCCTGTGAAGCTGAGATGCAACAAAGTATGGATTGATTCTTTGCTGCTTGTGCTAATTTTGGCCTAACGATTAACACCAAGAGAACGTGAGTGCTCCACCAGCCAGCACCACACCAGCCATGTGTGGAACTATCAGTTATAGCAAATGGAGACGTTTTGAATACCGTGGATAAGTTCACTTACCTTGATAGCATACTTTCCGGGGATATACGCATTGATAATGAGGTTGACACATGCATTGCCAAGAGCTAGTTTGGTGTTTGGGAAGCTCCGAAGGAAAGTGTGAGAGAGAAGAGGTATTAGACTGACTGCCAAACTGAAGGAATACAGAGCTGTTGTGTTGACCTCATTGTGTTTCTGTGAAACCTAGACAATATACCAGTACCATGCCAGGAAACTGAATTGCTTCCATTTGAATTGTCTTAGAAAGATTCTGAAGATCGTGAGGCAGAATAAGGTACCTGACACTGAGGTCCTTTCTCAAACCAAACTGCCAAGCTTTCAAACCCTACTGCAGAGAGCACAATTCCAATAGGCTGGCCATGCTGTTTGAATGCTAAATGTACACTTGCCAAAAAGACTATTTTGTGGAGAGCTCACACAACGGCAAGTATTCACATGGTGGTCAGAGGAAGCAATACAAGGACACTCTCAAGGTCTCTCTGAAGAACTTTGGCATCAATTGTGTGACATGGGAGACACTGGCACAGGACTACTCAATATGGCATGCCCTCATCAGAGAAAGTGCTGTGCTCTATGAGCAAAGCAGAATTGAAGTAGCTCAAAAGAAGAGTGAGATTGCAAATTTAGAGAATCCACTCCAAATGTTGTTCACATGGCCTATTTATGCCTGACCTGTGATAGGGCATTATGAGCTCATACTGGTCCAGCCACAGTTGGACACATTCTAACTTGACTTTAACATAGTAACATTATTTAGTTCTCTTACAGAGCAAAGGACAACCAACCAACTCTTTATTTTTTTATTTTTTGTTTATTTTTTAAAATTTATTTAATATATTTAGTTTTCAGCATTGATTTTCACAAGAGTTTGAATTACGAATTTTCTCCCCGTTTTTACCCTCCCACCCACTCCAAGATGGCATATATTCTGGTTGCCCTGTTCCCCTGTCAGCCCTCCCTTCTGTCACTCCACTTCCCCACCCATCCCCCTTTCCTTTCTTCTCTTGTAGGGCAAGATAAATTTCTATGCTCTATTACCTGTGTATCTTATTTCCTAGTTGCATGCAAAAACTTTTTTTTTGGTTTTTGAACATCTGTTTTTAAAACTTTGAGTTTCAAATTCTCTCACCTCTTCCCTCCCCGCCCACTCTCCCTAAGAAGGCAAGCAATTCAACACAGGCCACATGCGTATCATTATGTAAAACCCTTCCACAATACTCATGTTGTGAAAGATTAACTATGTTCTGCTCCTTCCTAACCTATCCCCCTTTATTGAATTTTCTCCCTTGACCCCGTCCCTTTTCGAAAGTGTTTGTTTTTGATTACTTCCTCCCCTTGTCTACCCTCCCTTCTATCATCCCCCCCTTTTTATCTTCTTCTTCCTGCAATTGAGTGTGTATGGTAATCCCTCCTCAGGTCAAATCCGATGAGAGCAAGATTTACTCATTCCTCCTCACCTGCCCCTTCTTCCCTTCCTAGAGAACTGCTTTTCTTTGCCACTTTTATGCGACATAATTTACCCCATTCTATCTCTCGTTTTCTCCCTCTCCCAATATATTGCCCGTTTATCCCTTAATTTGATTTCATTTTTTTTAGATATCATCCCTTCATTCAACTCACCCTGTGCCCTCTGTATGTAATATATATATGTGTATATACACCTACATATATACATACATTGACACACATATATGTGTATATACATGCATACACACACATATATGCATATTTCTTTCAGCTACTATGATACTGAGGGCTCATGAATCATACACATCATCTTTCCATATAGGAATGTAAACAAAACAGTTCAACTTTAGTAAGTCGCTTATGATTTCTCTTTTTTTTGTTTACCTTTTCATGCTTCTCTTCATTCTTGTGTTTGAAAGTCAAATTTTCTGTTCAGCTCTGGTCTTTTCACTGAGAAAGCATGAGACACTTCTATTTTATTGAAAATCCATATTTTGCCTTGGAGCATGATACTCAGTTTTGCTGGGTAGGTGATTCTTGGTTTTAATCCGAGCTCCATTGACCTCTAGAGTATCATATTCCAAGCCCTTTGATCCCTTAATGTAGAAGCTGCTAGATCTTGTGTTATCCTGATTGTGTTTCCACAATACTCAAATTGTTTCTTTCTGGCTGCTTGCAGTATTTTCTCCTTGATCTGGGAGCTCTGGAATTTGGTGACAGTATTCCTAGGAGTTTTCTTTTTGGGATCTTTTTCAAGAGGTGATTGGTGGATTCTTTCAATTTCTATTTTGCCCTCTGGCTCTAGAATATCAGGGCAGTACTCCTTGATAATTTCTTGAAAGATGATATCTAGGCTCTTTTTTTGATCATGGCTTTCAGGTAGTCCAATAATTTTTAAATTCT
>JAQQSZ010008255.1:0-13095 GCA_028646595.1 Phalanger gymnotis | reverse complement strand
TGGCAGGTGGGCTGTCAAGATACCCTCAAGCTTGGTAACTGCTATTAAGGTATTATGTAAACGGTGATTTTTTTAACCTTTATGCTTGGGTGAAGGGAGGCTGTTACAGAACTCTACCTAGAATACTCACGTACATGCTATGGAACAATGTACTTAGAATCTTAGAACCTTTAACTAGAGTAGGCCCCAGGCAACAAGCCTGCATCACATATCCTACCTCATACAAGAGTAACCTCCAAAGGTATGCATGAAAAATGTCCATAAAGCCTCCACTCAAACACCTAGCATGATGGGGAATTCTCTGCTTCATAATTCAATCCAATCTAACCCAACAATCATTGATTAAGTACCTGCTTTCCGCACATCACTTTGCTGAAAGACAAAATAAGATAGCCCCTGTCCTAGGAAGCTTACATTCTATTTTTTTGTTGTTCAGTTGTGTCCTCTTCATGACTCCATTTGGGGTTTTTCTGGAAGAGATACTGGAGTGATTCATCATTTCCTTCTCCAGCTCATTTTACAGACGAGAAAACTGAGGCAAACAGAGTGAAGTGATTTGCTCAGGGTCACATAGCCAGCATCTTAAGTGTCTAGGGCTGGATTTGAACTCAGGAAGAGGAATCCTCTTGATTCCAATCCCAGTACTCTATCCTAACTGCCTTCTATTATTTTGGCCCTCTCACTAACCTTCGCTCTTTTTCTGTGTACTGCTCCTCTGCTGCCTACACTTCCCCACAACTTTCTCATACTTCAAAACGAAAGAAAAATACTGTCTAGATCCAACTCTCCTTGGAAGCCATTGTCCTGTTATTTCTTCTTGGGTGGAGCTAAATTCCTTGAGAAATCCACCTCTTCTTTCTCTCCTCTTGATGGATAGCAGAGAAAGAAAAGTTTTCAGAGAGTTAAGAGTAAGTGACAAAAAGACATTGATGGTAGTAGTGTCTAAATTCACCTTGGCTACCACTCTCACTTCTCATAGTTTCTCTGCTCAATGGATCCGCCACCTCCTCAGAGTGGATCCTCCCTCCTTTGGGCACACTCTGCCATGCCTTCTCCCTCCACGTCATGCTTCCTTCGTGTCTTTCTACAAATTCTAGGTACACATCCACTCAATATACTAGAGGCTTCCCTTTAATTCCCTTGATACTTTGTGTACAATAGGGTAGCACTCAAAGTGTTCGTCCACTACTCCTCATTTTTGCTGCAGGCCTTTGCCAACCTCTCTTCTGATCACATTTGTCCTTGATAGTGTCTCCTATCATCAATATTAGCACATAAGCTGCAATTACTTTCATGGTGACATTTTTACAAATTCTTCTCTTGTGTACTACAATATGAGATGATGAAATGTTCCATGAATTTATATATCTTGTTATTTTGGGATATTAATAACAATAGTTAATATTTATAAGGGGCTTTAAGGCTTGCAAAGCACTTTGCACGTATTATTTCATTTTGTCCTAACAACCCTGAGAGATAAATGCTATTATTATCCCCATTTTTACTGTTGAGAGAAATGAGGCATGAAGTTAAATGACATGGTTAGAAAGTGTTTTATCCTGGATTTGAACTCAAATCCTCCTGAGCAAATACTCTCTCCATTACATCTCACCATACAAATTCCTTTATTTGTCTCCTCAATGGGAAACAGTTACCCTTCCATTTGTATGCAGTTGACTTTTGTCTTCCAGTTTCATATTTTCATGGACCATTCCTCCACTTACCAGACCACTCCATGCCAGGCTGACTCTACTGGCATCAACACATTCACCTCCTCCTTACCAGTAACCTGGACTCTATCCCCTGGTTCCCTCAGCTCCAATAGATCAACTTTTGCTTTGTGTTACAGAGTCCCAGACCTCCACTCCATTTCCTCGATTGCTCCAAATCATGCCACCTCCTCCCTCTCCCACTTTTCAGTGTATCTTTATGTATTGTCTTCCCCCATTAGAATATATTTGCCTTGAGAGTAAGATGTTTCTTCTTGTATTATTATCCTTTGTACTTAACACAGTGCCTGATGCATAGTGAGAACTTAAAAATTCTGTATTGATCTCTCTCTCTCGCCATACACACACACACACACACACACACACACACAGAGTGTGTGTGTGTGTATCTGGATGAAGTCATCTAGCTCTATATCACATTCATTTATTGTGAGAATGTCAATATCAAAATGGATATTATTCAGTTTCTCTAGTAAGATGCCAATCGATGACTCAGTGGACAGGGATTTCACATGTGCAATATTAACAAATAAGCTAGAAAGAAGAGTAAAAATTAAGTCCATTAAGAATCTTCCTATGTAAATATTGATGACAATGCATTTGAAGTGGAACATACAAGAGGATGCCATCTTGTGAGAAATATGTATCATATTCTTCATGCTTCACCACCCCAAATAATAGGTCTCTTCCTATGCCAGCTAAGTCTGTGCTTCCAGGAATTAGGAACAGGCTAATTAACCTCAGATGCTTTTAGGAATCCAATCAAGTCAGCTTTCAGGTTAAATATAAGCACATTTTCCCACTGACTTCCCAAGATACAGCTGACCCAGCAACTCATTAACAGAATCCATTTCCAAATATGTCTGTATATCTTAGAAAAAACCTGATAGTGATAAGCAATCGAGAGTTAAGAAATAAGTTTCCAGAAATATGTATAAATAAAATCTTCCCTCTTGATAATATTGGAATAGCCTGAGGAGGGGGAAAAGTATTCTTTTCCTAGCTTCCCATACCACACACTCCAGAATTTCAAAACTTTATTCCCTAACATACTAAACTAGTTACGAAAATTCAGATTACATTTCCGAAAAACCACAAACTGTGCATGTTTGATTTTCTGATAGAAAATTAGGGTGTCTGTGGTATACCCCAAATTCTCATTGAGCATCCATGTGTTTTTAAGCACATTAATTCTCAAAGTAGGTTTCAAATCACTAAAATGTAAATTAATTATGAGATTTCATCTCATACCATACAAGTGGGCAAAGATGACCAAAAAAAGAACACTCAACATTGGAGAAACTATGGAAAGACAGGTACAATTAATACAGTTGTTAGAGCTGTGAGTTCGCCAGGTCATGTGATCATAGATTTAGAGCTGGATAGGCTCTTAGAGACCATCAAGTACAAATCTTTTGTTTTACAGAGGAAGGAACGGGGCAGACACAGGTTAAATGACTTACCCAGGGTCACACAGCTAGAAAAAATTAGGATTTTAATTCAATTCTTCCTAAGCCAAGACCACTGCTATCCACTACTCAGAGGTATCAAACATAGGATCTGCAGCTGCATGTTGGAATGGCACTCTCTACTATGCAGAGCCAGGTTAAAATGTAATTGGGAAACACTTAACAAAATAAAAATGCAACAGTACATGGATAATGTTAATATGTATAATATATAGTTCTAAGTCAATATGTGGCTGGTTTAATGGCTTATTTCTATTTGAATTTGACATCACTGACTCATAACCATTTTGGATAGGGAATAGGTAGTGGAAACCCATATTGGATAGGAGATGGATACTGGAAAACCTGGATAGCAATTTGAAATTATTTAAGAAAAGTGATGAATGTATTCACATTCTTTGACCAAGCAAATTCATTAGTAACCCATTGTGACCAAAAATATATTTCCAAAGATCTCAAAGACACAGAACTTCAGGATATACCAAAATATTTATAGCAGTTCTCTTTATAATAGCAAAGAACTGGGCGAAAATGACAAAAATTACTAGGGCATATGCATTTAATGGAATCTGATTGTACATTAAGAAATGATTAATGTGAGAAATTCAGACAAACCTGAGAAGATTCTCATGAACTGATACAGAAGGAAACAAGCAGAAACAAAAGAATGACTACAATAATGTGAATGAAACAGTAAGAACCTCAATAATGTAAATGAAAAGATGACTAAATTAAAGCCAAATTTTGAGCAATTAAGAGAAAGGCTAGATCATGAAACCCAACTCTCTTCTCAGAAAGAGGTGGGGTACTACTAATGTGAATAAATTGTAGCCACTGTTTCACGGTGTTCTGTTTAACTGTGTTTCTTTGTTACATTAGACGTTCAATAGTGCAAAGAAGGGAGAAAAGTAGAAATGTCCAGAAATTGTTCTGAGGTAAAAAGAAAAGGTAAGGAGAACAATTTAAAGCCCAGTAAGCAATATGGTTCATCATTATATCACACCTATCCTCGTATACTTTTCTTTGGCCTCATTGAAAGTGTTGATAAATTTATGATGAGGATGAGGATAAAATATGAATAATCTACTCACCAACTAGGATTGGAAGATAATTATATCTAAATTTCAGGGAATGAAAGGAAAAAAAAACATTGACAACACAGAACAGGGATGGGGAGCTGAAGTTGAAATCTGTATGGAGAGATGGTGAAGGAAGGGAAAAGTAATATATGGAAAACATCAATTTTTTATAAATAGGCAATTATTGGAAAGAAGCTGTGTCAGGTATGTTAGGTGGGAGTTTAAATGTATTATTCACAGGAAAATGTGAGACCAGTTACCAAGGACTTGGTTGTAATTTCTCCCAATCCAGTATTTTCCTACATTTAATATTCATCTCTCACCTCTGAGAAAGATCCTAAGAGCACTATTACTTATCTGCGTAAAATAATTTCTTACTTGGAATATTTGAAACATTGCTATGTCATAGAAAAAAATTGAGTAGAATTCTCACTGTAAAATGTTAGGACACGTGCAGATGAATTTAAGCCTGCAACCTAAGGCAGACAGAACTATATGGGAGTTGAATTTTTTTTTAGTAACCTCTCTTTAATGTGACTCTATAGTTTAAGTGGCATCATCTACATAAATATCAAAAATAACACTATCCTATAAGTGATGGAATTATACATTTATTTGTAAAATATATGTATATGTACATATGTGTATATATTTACACAGATAAATGATACAGATACACAAATGTGTATGTTTATCTATATCTGCATACATATGTTGGAAAACCAAGGGTATGTGTGGTTAATTATGTTTAAATCTACATAAAAAGATATGTACGCACATGGGTATCTAATTACATGTGTATACCTCTAACATGTCACTGTGCTATCTATGGAAAGTGACAGGCTAGGTTGCCATGGAGACAAAAAAAGAGACACTAGCTACTACATCTGAATGTCAATTAACAAACAGCCTTTCTCTTTGGGACTTTTAAATCGGTTGCCACAGTAACTCATAGGACTGGCTCAGGTTATCAAAATTATTTACAAATGGAATAAAAAAAATCAGAATCTGTTAGATTTTAGCTATCTCGTCCTATTCGTAAGAAACAATTTGAACAGATTGGATGAGGCTCCTCCACTCAGCTCGGTGGTAAACACACAAAATCACAGCCATGTCAGTGTCTGCTGGCTGTTTGCCTCCCTTCCTCACACTGTAATTTTCTCTGTGATTTATTTTAAAAACACCAGAGGCATTAGCAGGTAGATACCTCCTAGTGTTCCCATTTGTGTTTCTGATTAGCTCAAACTGAATCGTGCAAAATGGCTTTCTAACAAGTTCTTTTGATTCCAGGAAATATGGGCTCTGTCTACACACTGGTCCAACAGCTTTAACTGAACTCATCAGCTTAGACAAATAGCCATTTAGTTGTCCTGTTATTGACCATCCAATTTAGTCAAAACACTGAACTTATTTGTGGATCACCTTATTTATATCATTCCCACAATTAATGATTTCCTGCTTTTGATGTTTTCCTTTCAGTTAAAATAACATGATGGCATTTGGAAAATGTTTGCCTACAGTGCAATTTAATATATCTTGCTGGAGATAATAAAGAAAAAAAATCTTTGCTGGCATGGCCAAGGGAGGCCTTTCTAAACTTTTAAACACCCAAGACCTCAAAACAATTGAGTAGCAGCTGAACTTGAAAGTGTGTGTGTGCGTGTGTCTGTGTGTGTGTGTCTGTGTGTGAAACTCTAACTCCATATGTCTCCGAGAACAAGTCTGTCTCTTTAATAAAATATGAAACATTTGTGTCATTTTGCTCCCACTGACCAGCTCCATCATTTAAAATACCCAAGGCCATTCCTACTCCTTTACATATCCTGCCTCTCTCCCAGATCCTTTATAGGTCTTGGTTCTCATTCTGTAAATGAAGTAAATCAACAGGGAATATGTCAAGTGTGAAATGAAAACTTCCAGAGGCTTGAGCTGACTACAAAGAGCTCCTGCATCTTATCTTGTGAACCCCAGACTTTCTGGGTATAGCTTCTAGAAACTGACCTCCCTGCTGGGCCCTTTCCTTGTGAAAGCGTTAACATCAACAAACATTAGGTAATCACCTTCTTTGTATAAGTCACTGTGATGGGCACTGGGAGGTGGGGAGGGAAATGCAAAATGGAACAGCCCCTGCTCAGGAAGAATTTACATGCCACTGCAGGATGTGGCATGAATCAAATAAATATGTTTAAGGATGCACAGAGCAGCATAAAGTCATTTCGAGAGGGAGAGAGGTCATCTTATAATAAGGCATTTTTCTGGTAACATAGGCCTCACAAAATGGTTACAAAAAAATTGTGATATTGGGTATAGCATGAGCCATGTAGATAGCCAAATTCTTTAACAACTGATTGGCTTGCTGGTTTTAATCAACTATAAGTGGCCACACATTTATGTACACTCCAGGTCAAAGCCTTATCTTTGGTAAATTCACCTTTTTGAAGAGCTAATATAGTCTATATCATAATCATCAAAGAAGGCCCATATTCTTTTTCTGATGTAACATGTAGGAAATGATGTCATTTTGATAATTATTTATCCCTGTTGTTAGTGATTTAAGATCAGCAACTAAGGTGACTATTAAGTACAACTTATGTCCATATATGTGTGTGTATGTGTATGCCCAAATATGAAATGGATAGGGAGTTGGCCTTGGAGTGTGAAAGATCTGAATTCAAGTCCTGGCCAGCACATACCAACTCTGTGACCAGGAAAGTTGTGTAGCCTGGTCAATTCTCTAAACCTCCCTCCAAACCGAAGGTGAGGTTCTGTTCTGTATTGATAGAGCTCCCTACATCAGTGACTCATAGCCATTCTCTTTCTCTCTCTCTCTCCTTCTTTCTCCCTCACTATAAATACACACACACACACACACACACACATATATACACATAGACATAGAGTGATCATCTCTATGTGTATATATATATGTATACATATAAACACATATGCACACATGCATATACATGTATATGTGTATATATACATTTGTGTTATATAATTTACATAGCTTAAATATATTATATTATTACATCATATATATAATATATAATATATATTAATGGGGAAGCTAGGTGGTGCAGTGGATAGAGTAATGGACCTGAAGTTAGGAAGATTTATTTTCCTGAGTTCAAATCTGGCCTCAGACACTAGCTATGTGACCCTGAGCAAGTCACTTAACTCTGTTTGCCTCAATTTCCTCACCTGTAAAATGAAATGAAGGAGGAAATGGCCAACCACTCCAGTATCTTTGCCAAGAATGGGGTTATGAAGTGTTGGACAGGACTGAAATGACAGAATAACAACATATATTGTATGTATAATATATTGTATTATGTGCATACATATGTATATGTGTGTGTGCACACACACATATACATATGTATGTGTTATGTGTGTGTATAACTTCCGACTAATGAATTTTGGTCTTGGAGTGCTTTGTAAAGAATGGAGTCATAAAATATTAGATCTAAAGGGAATAGAGATCTTCCAGCAACCCCAGCATTTTACAGATGAGGAATAATTGGTTGTGTGTGGAAGCTGTTATCTTTGTTGTTACACAGTAATCTGAGGATTCCAAATAAAACTCACTGGCTGAACACTGTTCTCAACCATACATGTCTGCTCTGAAGTTGGCCAAGAAGAAAATGAAAAACAGACTTAGGAGAGTCAGGACTTTCTGGAATTTATTATCATTTGGCTATCTCAACCATTCAGATTGCTAGTACAACCCTCAACTGGAAATTGACCAATCTTCTGAACAAACTGTGGATAGGAAACATACATTACAGAAAGGCTCCAGAAGTACAGCAATAATTAAACTAAATGGTTTCTGAGACAAAAAGGCAAGTTAATGGAGGTCAAGGGTACTTAAATTAGATATATTTTCTTAAAAGATGAAAGCTTTATATTTTTTATTTGCTTTGGTAGAATATTCCTGCTTTCCCCCCCAAAACAGCTTACCTCTCTTATCAAATATGGCTAGGGAAATTGGGAATTCTATAAAATGCTCTTAACACTTACAATAGAGAGCTGGCCTTGGAATCAGGGAGATGGGGTTCAAGTCTGGCATCTCACATATTAATCATGAGACCATGGACAATTTACTTATTTTTCCCAGTGTTCTAGGTAGTTCTCTGAGACTAAAAGCTACAGTTGAGTTACTGATCTAAATAGATAGATGCAGCTTCAATGAAATTATAAGTCCAGACCATACACACAAACATGCATACATGTATGTATATACACATACATCTATATTTATATATACATACCCAGATCTGTGTATTATATATATAAATATATCCAGTATATATTAATCCTTTTTATTCATCTAAATCTAACATTATATTAAATAAAATTTAATATTAATTTAATAACATGGAGCTCAGGCAGCCCAGTATCCTAGACAGAGATCGAGGTCAGAGCACCTAGACTTGAATCCCACCTCAGCCAGTTATTTACTGTGGGATCATACTCTCTTTAAACTTGCTAAAACTCTAACTGTTAAATATATTCTCCTTTTCTCAGATTTCATGCTACTTTATCTCATTGCAGCTTTTCACAATTTACTGCACCCTCTCTTCCTGGATATTCTCTCCATCCCTGGCTTCTTTGATTCTGCTATGATTCTCTTCCTCCCTGTCTGATTATCCTTTTTCAGCTTCCTCTACTAGATCATCAGCAGCATTTGGTACCCTAACCAAGAGTGTGTTCCACCAGGCTCTATGCTGGGCTCTCTTCTCTTCTCTCTTGGACACATGATAAGCACTTAATAAATATTTAAAATCATTTATTAACTTATTTTTTATTTGCCAGTAATTTTATCAATTCCCATGGATTCAATTCTTATCTCTTCTTGGATGGATTGTCCATCAGCTTATCAAAGTCAACAGAACTCTTCTCCCCTCCCCCTGCCCAGAAAAAAAATTTCTCCTCCAAACTTCCCAAATTCTAAAGAACTTGAAGCTGAAGAGGTGCCCATCAGCTGAACAATGGCAGAGCAATTATGGCATGTGAATGTAATGAAGTATTGTTTTGCCACAAGAAAGGATGACAGGAAGAGCACCAGAGAAACCTTGGAAGACTTATGTGAACTGAAGCAGAAAGAAATAAACTGAACCAGGAAGATAATTTGTATAACAACATCATGGTGAATACAAACAACTTTGAAAGATTTGAGAAAATCGATGCAGTGACATCAATGGCTGTCCCCATGATTCTAGGGCACCCATAAATATGTATGCTGCTTACCTACTGACAAAGAAGTGATGGATTTAAGATGCAGAATGAGACATAAATTCTTTGGACATGGCCAATGTGGGAATTTGTTTTACTTCACTATTTATACTTATTACCAGGTTTTTATATTTCATTTTTCACTGGGATAAGGGAAGCTGGGGGATATGATAAGTCTTTAGGGCAGCTAGGTGGCACAGTGGATAGAGAATCAAGCCCAGAATCCTGAATACCTGAGTTCAAATCCAAGTCTCAGGGACCTACTAGCTGTGTCACCTTGGGCAAGTTACTTAACCTTGATTGATGATAACCTCAGTTTCCTCATCTGTCAAATGAGCCAGAGAAGGAAATTGCAAGCCACTCTAGTATCTTTGCCAAGAAAACCCAAAATGGGGTCAAGAAGAGTTAGACATAACTGAACAAAAACAACAACAAAGTCCTGTATATATCTTGCTTAGTATATTTTGACCAATTTTGTTCACATGTTGTTTCCTCATTAGTTTGTAAGCTCCTTGAGGGTTGGGAATATATATTTCTCTTTTTTGTATTCCTAGAACTGAGTACAGTGTTTGGTACATAGTAGTCACTTAATGAATGTCTGTTGATTGACTGAGAGGTGAAGTGATTTGTCTAGTGTTCCACAGGATCTTGCATGATGTTTACAACTCTATGAGGTAGGACTATAGGTCTTACTATCTCCATTTTAGAATGAAGGAAGCTAAAACATAGAGAAACTGGCTTCTCAGTTTCTCTCTGTGACTTGCCCAAGGACACCCCAAATGAGGTCAGGAAGAGTTGGACATGACTAAGATAACTGAACGACAACAACAACAAACGCATCTTTCTGGAAACCATTTTGCTCATCATTTTGTATAGCACAATAGTATTTAATCACAATCATACACCACAACTTATTCAGCCATTCCCCAATTGATGAGCATTTCTTCAATTTCTGATTCTTTGCCACCACAAAAAGAGCAGCTATAAATAGTTTTGTATAAATAGGTCCTCTTCCCCTTTTCTTTGATCTCTTTGGTACATAGACCTAGCAATAGCATTACTGGGTCAAAGGGTATGCACAATTTCATAGCCCTTTGGGCACAGTGACAAATTGTTCTCCAGAATAGTTAAACTGGTTTGCAACTCCTCTAACAGTGCATTAGTGTCCCAATCTTTCCATATCCTCTCAAGCATTTGTCATTTTCCTTTTCTGTCAAATTAGCCAATCGGATAAGTGTGAGGAGATATCTCTCCAATATATAGGTATTTAGAGAATTTTTTCATGTGAATATTGATAGCTTTGATTTCTTCTTTGGAAAACTGCCTGTTCATGTGTTGGGACCATCTATGAGTTGGGGAATGGCTCTTATTTTTATAAATTTGGCTCAGTTTCTTATATATTTCAGAAATAAGGTCTTTATTGGAGAAGCTTTCTGTAAACTTCTCCCAGTGTTTTTCTTTTCCTTCTAATTTTGGTTATATTAGTTTTGTTTAGGCAAAGCTTTTGAATTTTGTGTAATCAAAATTATTTATTTTACTTCCCTTGATCCTCTCTAGCTTTTGTTTGGTTATGAACTCTTCCCTTATTCATAGATTTGATAGGTACATTTTTCCATGCTTCCCTAATTTACTTACTGCATCACCCTTAGACTCTACTTTCTAGAGCCAAGATGGCAGAGTAATCAGTAAATCACTGTAACTCTCCCATATTCACCTTCAAACAACTATAAAATAGCACCCGAAAACAAATCCTGGAACAGCAAAACCACGGCAGTTTTGAAAAAAGATGGGTGAAAACCTTTGAGCCCAAGAAACTTGGAAGATTGGCAGGGAAGTCTGTCTCACTTGGGTAAAAGGAGAATGCAGTACACAACAAGAAGCATCACAGCAAGCCAGTAGCAGGCCCCACCTCAATAAAACAATGGGAAACCTTGAGCCCCAGTGTGGTGGAGCAGGCAAACACCAACAGCAGGACCCTGCATTGTCTCAGCAGAGCCAGAAGAATGGGCAGACTCCAGCTCTGAGAACTTCCATGTGTTTCAGTGTAGCCCTGGGTAAACAGGCAACCACCAGAAGCCAGACCACCACCACGTGATTCAGTGTATCCCCAGGGAAAGGCAGAAACACCCCAGTGGCCTCAGTACACACCAGACACAACCACTAGGACCCCAGCTTAGCTGCCAGACACCTAAGTTCTCCAGCAGCACCAGTCACTCTCTTCTACTCCCTCAGCACAGGACCAGAAATGAGGGTCCCCCATAGGCCTCAAGGTAACATCAGTGCAACCAGTAGCTCTGGCACAAGAAGCCTGAGACAGTGCCCCTTCCACCCTGGAAGCAGAGCTCAAATTTAAAAGAAAGGAAAAAGGCCCCAAAAGATGAGCAAACAACAGCAACAACAACAAAGGAATCTAAACATAGAAAGTTTTATGGAGAAATTGAGCATAATACATCAAGGGAAAAAATGGCCATGAAATGAAATAGAAAGATTTCAAACTTTCATAAGGAGAAGACTAGAATTAAACCAAAAATTTAATCTCCAATATCAAGACCCAAGAAAAGCATAAATAGGTATATATGGTGACAGTTACATATAGTGACCATAGCCATAAATTGTCTATGGTGACAGATCAAAACTCAAAATCAAAAGAAGACAACAATGTCAAAATGCCTATGGGTAACCCCCCTCAATTGGAAGTGGTTTCTAGCCCAAAAGAACCAATGGAAGAGCTCAAAAAAGAGCTTAAAAATATATGAGAGGTAAAATAAGAAAATGGGAAAAGAAATGACAGTGATGCAAGAGAATTATGGATAAAAAAAGCTGTGGTAGCTTGGCTTCTTTTACTAGAGCATTTATGTATATTTCTATGCTTGTAGGCAGGCCACATAAATAGCACTGCAGGGTTGCGTTTTGGACAGCCCTGATCTAAATAAGGAGACAAGGAAGGAAACTACATCTTGCTCAAAGGCATCAAAGATAAGGAAGCAGTATTAATATTAAACATACATGCACAAAGTGGTAGAGCATCCAAATTCTCAGAGATGTCAAGTGAGTTACAAGAAGAAATAGACAGCAAAACTATATTAATTGGGGCCCTCAACTCTGCCCTCTCAGAATTCGATAAATCCAACCAAAAAATAAAGAAAGAAACTAAGGAAATAAATAGAATATTAGAAAAGTTAGATATGACAGACCTTTAGAGAAAACTGAATGGGAACAGAAAGGACTACATATTTGCAGCACATGGCACCTACATAAAAATTGTCCATGTATTAGCGTATAAAAACTTCAAAATCAAATGTAGAAACCCAGAAATATTAAATGCATTCTATTTGGATAATAATGCAATAAAATTACATTCAACAAAGGACAGTGAAAAGAGATTAAAAATTAATTGGAAACTAAATCTATTTCTAAAGAATAAATGTGTCAAAGAACAAATCATAGAAACAATTAATAATTTCATTAAAAAGACTGACAACAATGAGACAACATACCAAAATTTATGGGATGTGCCCAAAGCAGTAAAAAGGAGAGAATTTATTTCTCTCAATTCTTACACCAACAACATGGAAAAAAGAA
>JAQQSZ010008254.1:0-13095 GCA_028646595.1 Phalanger gymnotis | reverse complement strand
TCTCTGATGTCTTTGCTCTTTGTGGGTTGAGAGGTCCGGTGGATGCCACAGCTCAGTAATTCAGGATGCCAGGACACTCTCCGCTTGTCTCCTGGTCTGGTAGGTCTGCGTCTGGTCTGTTCACACCGTGCGGGCTGGGCTCAGCTCTGCTCCCTTCAGCTGGGGGCTGGGAGCTCCGTGTGGGACAGACCTTACCCGGAGACCATCCAGGCTGTCCTGGGCTAGAGCCCTGCTTCCCTCTGCCACTTTGTGTGTCTGCAGCTCTAGAATTGGTTCAGAGCCATTTTTTATAGGTTTTTGGAGGGACTTGGTGGGGAGCTCACACCAGTCACTGCTTCCCAGCAGCCATTTTGGCTCCGCCCCCCTCTTCACCTAATTCTAATATTGAAAAAGAAGGGAAAATGAAGGCACCTTCTAGAAAGCAAGGCTGAGGGAATTGGAAATGGTCTACACTGTCACTGCTTAGCCCCTTCTTAATGCAGTGATTCTGATGAGAGAGAGCTGGGCTTCACAAGAGAAGCAAAGAGCAGTGGTTGGTGGGACAGACCACACTATACACTGACATTCACAGTCGGTCATTCAATTAGCCACTCATTGAATATTAGGAAAGGCCTAATGGTTGGGAGCAAGGGACACAACCTAGTTCTCATAGCTCAGGAAACCTTAGAACACCATGGACTAGGCCCAGCCTATTGGCAGTCAGAGGGGTGGGGGCTCTGAGCCAGGATTTTCCTGGAAATTGTAAGTAGGCTAAGGAGCAGTCATCTACCTACTGCTTTGACTCAGTTCTCAGTCACTCCATTGGGGAAGGGGCCAAATTAGAATTATAAGAAACAATTGACAATAAGCAGTCAAGACAACTATTTCTTCTTGGCATGAAATCCTTAAACCTCCAATTCAACAATGGCACAAAGGAAATAAGTCTGGGTAACTCAGCCAATTATAGAAAGAGGAAAAATATTGATGAGAGCAGATACTTACTTTGAAAGCCATCTACCAATATTGGAGGCACTAATTGTACTGTGAGCAAAGGGCAGACCTGTAGTGGGGGATGGATGAACATGAGGTCATCAGGCAAGGGAACAGGGCCAGAGAGTAAGGGTCCCAAGAGGCGTCAACACCAAGGCTAGCTGACCTGGGAGTTGGCCTGTGGACCCATCACACTTGAGAATGTTTAGCTCAGTCTGACCTCATGGACAAGAAGTAGCCCACTGGATGGATGCCAGAACTAGAAGGAAGCTTAGACATGATTTCACCTCATCCTCCCCATCTTACAGAGGAGAAGGGGCTCTCCCCAGTCCCCAACATAAGCCAGACCCCCAGCATAGACCAGTTCCCCAGCCTTAGGATTCCTAGTCTAGTCCTCTTTACACTGTCCAGAAATAGTAAATCTGACTTGAAGTAACCAGACCAAATCTTCACACTTACTAACTGATTGACCGCCAACTTAGCCAGAGTGCTCATGGATTTAGATATGCTCTTTAGTAACTGTCCAAAGAGCCGCATGAAAGGAGAAGGAACTGAGTGACAGTGTTGCCAGCTGGCTGAGGATCCCAGGTAAATCCCCACCCCCAACCCCACTCCAGAAGCTCCCTAACCCTATGGGAAACAGCTCTGCAGGCCCCAGGGAAGTTCTATGTAGCAGGATCTCTCTGTCTCTGTGAGAAGTCTGACTACCTTGGCCAGGAAAACATAAGTGAGATCTGAAGTTGGGTTCTTTTAGACAGATTCTGTTTCCTAGAGCCAGAGAAGAAACCCTCTTTTATCAGGGTATTCATTTATAGGATTGCTAATTGGAAGGGTCTTTCAAAAATATCTAGTCCAACCCTGAACCAGACACTTAGGAGAAACTTGAGAAATGTTTAAGGAATGAAACTGCATTCACTCAAACCTCTTTCATTTCTAGAGGTGAGGAAACAGAGGGTCAGTGGGGCATCCAAGGTCACAGGGACACTAAGTAGTCAAACCAAAGCTGGAGCCCACATGTGCTGGCTCCATTTCCACTCTTGCTCTCCCAAAAGACAGTAGCATGTATTGGATGGAGGTGAGGACAGTATGACAGCATGTTCCATCATATCTTTTTGGCTGGTTTGGGAAGAGACAGAAGCCTCCTGAGACTGAACCCCAAAAGTCTGTCATTCTGATGCCAGAGTCCCAGAGAAGCTTCATTCTTGTCCTCAGAAAATGACTATAAAGTAGCTATTATGAGCAGAAAACTATTCTGGATCTTGAAGGATCAATAAAGGCCCCACACCCATGAAGCCCACAGTCCAACAGAATGGGCCTCATGTCTGTATCTCTTACTAAAGAAGAAAGTAAGGAAGAGAGAAATATGTGCTTTAGTAACAACTATCTCAGGGGTTTGATAGGGTTGGACAGTTCTAGAAGGCACTTTTTCCTGTGTGACCCAATTCAGAGTAATCACAATGGCTTTGTGGCAAAAGTTGACCCTGTTTCATAAACCTGAATCAGGCTTCCAGAGGAATGTGGACTGGATTGATCTCCAATGGAAAACAAATGGCAAAGGTGTGAGCACAAAGCTAGAATTTATGTCTCACACATTATCATTTTTTCTTCTGTCCCAGATGCTTCCATCAACTCAAGGAAAAGCCACTATAGTCCGGCCCCTCAAAACCTTAGCATCCCTTGAAATCTTCTCATTTGGAGCATACAGTCTCCAGCCTTAAATTCTGTCCTGTTAGTCTCTTGCCCCTGTCCTGGCCCACATCACTAGCTCCATTGTAGCTAGATAAGCCTTTTTTTGTTCCCTCCCTTGCAAAAATTAGCTCTTCTTCAGCAGAGTCCCCAGACCTCATATATACCATGCATTTCCCCAGTCCTGCCCCACCATATTACATGGTGTCCTTAGTATTGTAATGTTTCTTTGACTGAGACAGAAAAGGTCCATTTTCCCAGCTGCACCAGGAGCCCTTTCGGGATTTGATGTTCCTGAGAAGACCCGAAACCAGGTCTCCTGTGACCCAGGAGAGTGCCCCATCCTCATTTGAGGGACATGGGCCAAATGAGGGGAAACACATAAGTATATCTTCCAAGGACATGAATCACGTGCTAGCATGGGGCTCCCAGGGCTCTTGGTTGACTCATGTGTCCTTGGCTGAGATTTTAAGAAGTTCAGAGCTGTTCTGACATTTAAAAACAATGAAGTGAGATTTTCCATCTTCATCTTTTTCAGTTGTTAGTTCAAGTGTGATGTTTGTATTTACAGAGATATCAATTGTCTCCAAAATCCCTCTAAAGAAAGAAGATATGGAATGTAGAAAAAGAACCCCCCCACACTGTTTCCCCAATGTCTTCATGAACCTAAAGAGAGAGGATGGTAAACTGAGGACCCAAACCCAGGAAAACAATAATCATCCTGGACATCTCCCACATTGAATCAGCTTGAAACTCCCTTTGCAAGCCATTCCTGCTTTAACAAAGCACTTTCCCATTTGTTCCCTTATTTGGTTCTCATGAGAGACCTGCTTGGTTGACAGATTCAATATTATTGTGCCCATTTTAGAGACAAGGAAGCAGAGGTTGTGCACATTGCTCAATGTCACAGGGCAAACCCTTGCACCAATATTCTACTGCTTCTCCTTGTTATGGCAAGAAAGAAATATGGCCAATTCCAAAGTTTCTTCTTCCCAATACAAACCAGAAATGGGGTGCAGGACAGAGAAGTCATGAGCATCACAATATGAAGACAATGAGATATTAAGAATTATGATACTCCTATTCATGCACACAAAGCCATTTTTTTTATCTTACTCTGAAATGATCCTAAAAGAAAAAGAGCAGGTTTGCATCTTGTCATTAAACTGTTTCTCCCTGATCTGCATCAAGGAAGAGGAGAAGAATGAGCTCACAGGTATACTAGTAATCACAAGATATCTGCACACTTTCCTGGTGGTTCTTGATTGACAGAGCACCTTCATTCCAATGACTCTGAGGTCGAATGCCTTCCTCCTTTCTCTTTGCCTTGCTCCCTTGCCAACTTCATCCTGGTGGATTTGCTCAGGAAACATTGGAAATATAGAGATCTGGTTCAGCCATGCTAATACAGCCCCACCCACCCACCCAGGGTCCCACATTCCATTGAATAGAGCCCCCAGGACTCAAAAGAATCACATGTTCAAACTCAGAGTCAATTTCAAGGGTATACTGGCAGAGAGACTCTGCGCAACTTGATTTCTAGAAGGGAAAGTTTCAGTACTTCAGCATTTGTAATATCAAACCTGTACAGAGAAGGCACGGTGCGAGTGAGATGCCAATAACTAGTAACTTCGACAGACCTAACCCTTTCTGATACATGTTGAGCCTCAAACCAAACCTTGCTCAAATGTTACTCTTCTCTTAAACTGCTAAGGTGTCTCTGAGGACATAAAAAGAGGATGTTTTCACTCAAATGAAACACAGATTTTGAACCAGAACATTGGTGTGCAGTCATCATCCTACATCTAATGTAGGCAAATGAGATCACCATGGGAACTGCAGATCCAGTGGAGGATCCAGTTGTTAACATCCCCCTTCCCGCCCTATCTCCTGTGGTTTGCCCTGTTGCCCCATGGACAAGTTCTTGGACAGCACCATCTATTCATTTACTCCCCTTCTTAAGTTGTGCTTCCCTCACTCCCACTGTAGGAGACTGCCTGATGCTCACATTGGAATTACAGTGTGACTTAATCCATAAAAGAAACTCACGAAACAAATCCCCCAAGCAGCTCATACAATAGTTTCAGCAAGACTCCAGCAACTGGTGTGTTCTCAATTTCTTTTAGCAAGTCCCCCTTAGTGAGGTCTTTCAGAACACCTGTCAGACTATCCTGTAAACCTCAAAAAATGTTTCAAGTTTGACTCTTGCTTACAGAGGAAAGAGAGCAGTCTGGTGTCACAGCAGCAGCCTTGGATTTGGACTCCAAAAATGCGGATTCGAATCCCAGCTCTACTTGCTACTTGCCTAATTCTCTCTGGGCCTTGGGTTTCTCCTCAACCAAGTGAGGCACAGGACTATGTACCCTCCACTGTCCCTCTCGGTTCTATTGGTTTGTTCCTATGATGCTAGAAATAGGTTGGTCTCATTCACTTTCAAACCCCATAACCCAAGATCCAATGACTGAGCACTTTTGATAGCATTCTTCTCCAGCCCCAGCAGCCTTTTAGAAAGGAGATTTCTGAGACTCCAGAAAGGAGGAGACTTGTTCTATGTTCTACAGAAAAGACGAGCAGCTTTCCTCTTCTAACAGCTTCATGGAACCCACATGCTCTGATTCTAAATCCAAGGCCACACTGCAACATGTTCTCTCAGATGGGTAGATGCAAACATACTCATAGGTCCTGTGTAAGGGCAAGGATCTTATTCTTCCCTCTCAACTGTAGAAATGCTTAGGCAGACTAGTGGCATGGTAGAGAGACCACTGGGCCTGGAGTCAGAAAGAACTGAGTTCAAATCTAGCTCCAGATACTACCTGTGCGACCCTGGCTAAGATCATTTCCCCCCTGGTGGCCTCAATTATTTCAGTTGCCAAATGGGGACAATCACAGCACCCCCCTCCCAGGCTTGTTGTGAGGATCCCATGAAATGATAATTGTAAAGCACCTAGCATGTTGCCTGGCAGTATAGTAAACACCTACAAAAGTCTTAAAAAATTCCTTGTCCTAATTCAATAATTTATTATTAACTTAAGAAAGAAAGAATCATTTCTTCCAGTATGTTCAATTGAATTAAATGCCAGTGAACACAAACTATGGATGTTCCTAATGTGCCCCAAAGCCTTCAAACTCAAGCCCAGTGAAAATCTTTTTGTTGCTTGATGACAAGCTAGCTAAACCTGGAGACAGTCTTGTCCAAGAGGAAGATGACCACGATGTGATATTTCTTAGCTGTCACATTTCCTGAAGGCTCTCTGCCTCTGCATAGGTAGAAGAAGGACGTGAACTGATGATGACTCAGGCCCCTGACGGCCATGAGTTTGAAAAAGTGCTTTGCTCTCCACAGCCTTGCAGAGTAGGCAGTGCTAGTGACATAGAGAAGGGAAAGTGTCGTGATAGAAACAACTCCAGAGTCAATTGCCCAAGGAAGGAATTCTGAACCTACTGCTTGACTTGTATGACCTTGGGCAAGAAATCCTTTGTCCTCTATTGGCCTCAGTTTTCTCATCTATAAAAATGAGAGGATTGCAGTGGATGACCTTTAAGGGTCCATCCAGCTCTGGACCCTATGATTCCATCAATCCCAATTATGGAGGAAGAAACCAAGATGTGAAAGGGAGAGTCAAACTCCTGCAGTCACGAATCTCAGACATTTCAGAGCCAAGCATCCAGCCCATGATTCACTCCAAGTGCCATTCTCTGCCTCCCTGGCTCTCACAAATCATAAGTGAATTCCACTGAGGAGCAGGCCCAGTCTTCTTTCAGGGCTATTCTATGCCTTTCCTAGTTCTTTTACCTATTAACTCTTTCCTCATCCTCTCCTTCCCAAAACTAACTCCTCTTTTCTCTTCTCTCTCTTCATCCAAATCCCATGGGAACTAAAATCTTCTGTGTTTTTCCACATTATTTTGCTAAGAACATAAAGCAGTGCGTAGACAACTAAGCATAATTGACTTTGCTAAACCTCCATGGTAAAAATCGCTGCCAAATTCTAAGACAAAGAAGGAATTGTCTTGCGCTGTGTGTTTGTCTCCACCTTGAAATGTTCACTGGACTCCTGTGCCAGGGATCCCTCCACTGTGGCCGGTCACAGCTTCCTCTATTCAGTGGAATGGAACCAACATCTAGTAGTAGGACAGTAGGAAATTAGTAGGAATTTTGAAAGGGACAAGTACAATAGTTTCCCTTTCCCTTTTCTTAATTTAAATCACTGTTTTTCCAATTATTAGGCATTTATTTTCTCTCTCTCTAACCCACCAGTTGAGGAAAAAAGAGGAAAATATTTCTTACAACTTGGTAGAGTCAAGTCCAACAAATTTTCCCAATTGCCCATGTCCAAAAATACTATGTTGCATTCTACATCTTAAGGTGCATCTCTCTAGCAAGAAGAGGGTGGCAGCTTTTTTCTTTGCTACTCTTGATTGGAAGAATCATTTATCAGTGTTTTTAATTCTTTCAAAGTTCTTTGTCTTTGCTATGTCATTATTCCAGAAATTGTTCTCCTGGTTCTTATTGATTCTCTCTACAATAATTCATACAAACCTTTCATGTTTCTCTGGAACCAGCCCAGTCATCATTTATCACAGCACAAGATTGTCCCATTACATTCACATACCATAACTTGTTTAGTCCTGCTGCAAGTCATTGTCAGCCTCTTAGTTTTTAGTTCTTTGACAAAACAAAAAGAGATGCTGTAAATAGTTTTGAACACATGGGTCCTTTGTCTTCTGAGATTCTCTCTATCTCCTGTTTGGTCATACACTCTTCTCCTATCCTTTGAGCAGACAGGAAATTTGTTCTTTGCTTCTCTAATTTGTTTATGAAGTGAGTAGTTATATCTTGGTTCTATCTCCATTACCACCACCCCTATTCCCTTACAAGATTGAAGGCTCAAGGGAATGGATACTGATTTCAGAATCAAAGGGCCAGGTTTCCAGGTCCAGACCCTCATTGTAGGATTATGGGAAACTTATCTTGTCTCTAGGAGTTTGAGGTTTTTTAATCTGAAAAAAATTGAGATAGTATTAAATTCTAGATTTATTTTATAGGCTTGTTGTAAGGGAAGCATATACTCCTTAATGAGCTGTAGAACCATGCCCTAATATCACTAGCTTTGCCTCTTCCCTCTTCAAGACATTATTCAGATGCATTCAATTACCAAATTTTCTCAATTCCTCTCATGTATTGTCTGATACCATCACGTTAGGAATCATCATTCCTCTTAACTTGGATTACATTTTCTCTTAAAAATTGGGTTATTGGAGGCTTTGTTATTACACAACTTTACTTTCTAAGTATAGTAGCTCTATGTAACTATGCTGAATGATATCTTGCTAAAAACCAAAATAAGCAAAAGAAAAAAAAGAATTAGTGACAAACCAATGCTGACATCTCACCAAAAATATAATTTTCTGCCTCTTTAGCTTTCTACCTCTGAGTTGAGAGGGATGAAATCAATTGATTATTTTGCTTATACTTCTGTTTCATTTCTGTGCTTTTCTCAATATTACTCTAGTCAGTGAGTTCTAATTCTGCTTATTTTCCCTATATCAGTTCATCTCAATCTTCTAATCTTTTCCTAAAATCTTTCTAGGCATGATTTCTTTCTGTGAAGTTGCAT
The DNA here is from genome assembly GCA_028646595.1 of Phalanger gymnotis. Lineage (NCBI taxonomy): Eukaryota > Metazoa > Chordata > Mammalia > Diprotodontia > Phalangeridae > Phalanger > Phalanger gymnotis. The sequence continues at coordinate 4,823 of JAQQSZ010008254.1, read as the reverse complement.
TCCTCCAGTCCCTACACTATATATTTTTATTCAGCTCTTTGCAAGGCAACAGAATCTGTCTTTCTTCCCAGTTATTTGCTACTTATAAAAATGCTACTCCAAATACTGTGATTTCCTCTACTCTTTTTTCTCATTTTGGGCCATATATCCACTAGTGAGCTCAGAGAGGCAAAAGATATAAACAGTTTAGTCATTTATTCTACTTAATTCCTAATTATTTTACAGACCAGGTTGGACCAATATACACAGATATCCCAAAGGTATATCAGTGTGCTTCTTGTCCACAGCCGTGCAACATTGACTGTTTCCATTTTAGCAGTTACAATTTGTATTTTCCCTGTTTTTGGCAATTTGGAGCAGGTTTTTACATAGTCACTGTAAGTTGAGAAATCTCTTAAAACCTATTTTTATCATTTAACCACTTCGTTGCTGACAAATCTCTCTTGTTCCTATATTTTGGTTTATATTTCCAATCTATTTTAAAGGTTGGACTTTTACCAAAAATACATGAGAAAGGATGCAAAGATTTTTTTTCTTTTCTAGAGTTTACTATATTACTATATTTGTATAGATTTAATTCAAGTAAAAGGTTTTAAAAATTATTACACAAGTTACATTTTCTATTTTCTGTCACATGACCATTCTCTCTCTTGTTTAATTAAGAATTCTCCCTCTAGACCTAACTGTAAATGGTGCCCCACTGACTTCCCCAAATGAAATGTTACAATAGCCTCTTAACAAACATCTGTCTATATCTGTACTCTACCTCCTCTAATCCAGCATGGATACATTGCCAGATGCATCTTCCTAAAGTAAAGGTCGTGCCAACTCACATCACTCCTCTGTTTGAAACTTCACAATGGTGCCACATAACAGGTGACCTTTGCTGCTGTTTATTCATTCAAGCTTGAGTAGCAGAAGTCATTCTTTTGGTTTAATTTAGCTATCAATTGCACTGCCCCGGTGCTGTGCCTCACTTCCCCCTCTATGCTACAAAATTATGATCTACATTCATCTAATGAGATAATGAATGTAACTGTCCAATGATAAACTCCAGTATAAATTTTGGTTACTACAACAAAAGACAACCTGACGTTTCCATGTCATTCAAAAAAGGTTTTAAAGAAACTTTAAGGAGCTTTAGGAATAGCAATGCTTCCAGCCTCATCAGTTATCAACCTGGGAAGCAAGCCCTATGGAAATAGATGCAATATGGCAACTGCTCCTGCACATGCTACAGCCACAACTGAAGACTCAGGAGTGAAAGTTCTTGCCACCATAATTTTTGGCTTTATCACATAGCTCAGCATTTAAAACTTAGGTGATTTTAGCAGGAGAAATTATATTAAAGAAGAAGTTTAGCATTATAGAGCTAATAAAGCTCTCACTACATCAAAGATTATTTACAATTTAGTGACTTCAGTGGCATCAAGTCAATTTAGTTTCTAGAATGACCAGGATAATTCCCAGCTACCCAAAAGCCATTAACTTTGCCAGTCATCACCAAACCCCTCCATCATTTGTCACATTCTTTTTAGCATCTTTACAAATTGGAACAGTGAGAACTGCAAACTTGGTTTAATTTGTATTACTCTAATTTATACTGAATTTGGAGTATTTTTTAAATGTAACTATTGATAGCAGCCTATTCATATACTTTGACCATTTACCATTTGGAGACTGGTTCTTATTGTAAGAAATTTGAATTAGTTTCTTGTAGGTCTTAGAAATTAGATCTTAGTGGGCTTGTTACCCCTTTCCTTATAATTACAGCTGCATTGGCATTATTTGTGCAAAACCGTGCAAAAAAATTGTTGATTTTATCTTGTGTAGACATCCTATCTACCTCCTATTTCATCATGATATTTTGCCCTATCCTAAATTCTAGAATCTATTTTCTTCTTTGCTTCTCTAATTTATTTATGATGTAACTTGATATATCTAAGTCCTTTTTTTCACTTGGAGCTTACCTTGGCATCTGTATTGGGCATCTTTGAAGAGTTTGGCCTTTGTTTCCTTTGATTAATTCAGTGTCTTAGGCCCAAACCCCTATGTATTAGGTGCTAAGCCTATATGGGTGTGAATTGGAAACTAAGGTGGGGCTCCAGGTGGGGCCAATGAAGGCAGGTGCTAACACCAGAGCCAATCATATGAGCCTAAGTTCTGGTGGCTCAGATGATGTTTGATGACATCTGAAACCATATAAGAATGGAGAACAGAGATATTTTCTTAGGGCTCTCACTCTTGGTGGCACACTTATGTGGAGACTATGGGAAGCTGTAGTTAAGAGCCCACTAGCTTGCCTGGATGTTGGACTTGGTTTTCTTGGTAACTATTAATTGTTTTTGTTATGTTTATGATTGTGATTTCTTGGTATTTGCTCTGAAGTTCAGGTGCTGGCTTTTTCCCCTGAACTAAATGAATGATAATCGTATGCTGGATTAAAGTGAGATTGTTAATGCCTTAATGTTGCTTTCCTTAGTAAAGCAGATCAAAAGAACCTGGGCTTGCAGCTGGTTGTTGTTGGTTTTACACCCCCACAGCAGCTGCTAGCCAGATTGTTGAAACAGCATCTGGTGCAAAGTGGTGATCTAATCCCAATTTCACCCTAACTACTTTCCAGTATTCCCAGCATTTACTGTCAAATAGTGAGTTCTAGTACCAGGAGAATGAGCTTTGGCATTGTTGAACAATATACCGCTGTGTCCCTTTGCTTTTTTGTGTTATATTCTATCCCATTGATCAAACCATTTTTAAACAAAATCTTGTCATTTCAATTCTTAAGAAACTTGAAATGTTTTATTCAATTAACAAAAATCCACTTTCTGTCTTTCTCAATCCCATTCAAAAAGAAAGAAAAACTAATCACTTTCAAAATATGTGCATAATCTCACAAAATTAATGTCCTTATTGTCCATTTCTGTGTGTTTGTGTATGCGTGTGTGGTGTGTGTCTGTTAGACAGCATTTGTAGAGCACTAACTATGTGTTAGCTACCATGATAAAAACTTTACAAATATTATCTCATTTGATCCTCACAACAACTGCGGGAGGTAGATCCAATAATTTCCCCATTTTGCAGATCAGCAAACCAAGGCAAATAGAGATTAAGTGACTTGCCATTTGTCACACTGCTAGTAAGCATCTGAGGCTGAATTTGAACACAGTTCCTCTGGTTCTAGACCCAGAGCTTTATCCATTGAGAAATATGTGGGAGGAGGGCAGTGGAACCAAGATGGCAGAGCAGAAGCAGGGTCCTGATTGAGCTCTTCCCCAAACCTCACAAAATACCTGCAAAAACGACTCTAAACAAATTCTAAATCAGCAAAAACCACAAAATGACAGAGTGAAACAGATTTCCAGCCCAAGACAATCTGCAAGGCTGACAAAAAGGGTCTATTGCACCAGGCTCAGAGTGGAGCAGAGCACAGTCCAGCATGTTCTGCACCAGCACAGACAGAGCTGGAGTAGATCTCAGGAGGCTCAATCACTGACAGCTGTAGTAGTTTCCAGACTTCTCAACCCACAAATGCCAAAGAAAGCTTGGAAGGTCAGTGTGAAAGGTCTCTCACCTGGGTGAGAGAAGAGCATGGTCCAGCCCCAGCCCAAGCCTCAGCCCCAGTGTGGTGGCAGCCACTGCCACAGTGGCAGCTGCTTCTGGAGTTCTTGGCCTATAGATGGTGGGGGAATCAAGTGCCTGAACTGGATTGCAGTCCTGGGGTGAGGAGGAGTGGTGGGGTGGTGATGCTTGTGGTGGCTGTGGAGAGAGAATCCTCCTCACAGTTCCAAGGCAGAAAAGAGTGCTTGTGGCTGTTCAGACCAGAGCACAGGCCAGGAGAGGAATATACAACTCTCCTTTGATCAAGAAAAATATGAAATGGGTCATAGGCCATGGAAGAGCTCAAAAAGGATTTTGAAAATTAAGTAAAAGAAGTAGTGGAAAAATTGGGAAGAGCCATGCAAGAAAATCATGAAAAAACAAGTCAACAGCTTGCTAATGGAGACTCAAAAATGCTGAAGAAAATAACACCTTTAAAAATAGACTTACCCAAATGGCAAAAGAGGTCCAAAAAGCCAATGAGGAGAAGAATGCCTTAAAAAGCAAAATTGGCCAGATAAAAAAGCAGGTCCAAAAGCTCACTAAAAAAGAATTCCTTAAAAATTAGAATGGAGCAAATGGAAGCTAATGACTTTCTGAGAAATAAGGAAATTAGAAAACAAAACCAAAAGAATGAAAAGAATAGAAGACAATGTGAAATATCTCATTGGAAAAACAACTAACCTACAAAATAGATCCAGGAGAGGTAATTTTAAAATTATTGGACAACTTGAAAACCATGATTAAAAAAGGACCTAGACATCATCTTTTGAGAAATTATCAAGGAAAACTGCCCTGATATTCTAGAACCAGAGGGTAGAGTAGAAATTGAAGGGATCCACCCATCACCTCCTAAAAAAGATCCCAAAAGGAAAACTCCTAGGAATATTGTTGCCAAGTTCCAGAGTTTCCAGGTGAAGGAGAAAATACTACAAGCAGCCAGAAAGAAACAATTTGAGTATTGTGGAAACACAATCAGAATAACCCGAGATCTAGCAGCTTCTACACTGGGAGATCGAAGGGCTTGGAATACGATATTCTGGAGGTCAATGGAGCTAGGATTAAAACCAAGAATCGCCTACCCAGCAAAATTGAATATTATGCTCCAAGGCAAAATATGGACTTTTAATAAAATAGAGGACTTTCAAGCTTTCTCAGTGAAAAGACCAGAGCTGAATAGAAAATTTGACTTTCAAACACAAGAATCAAGAGAAGCATGAAAAGGT
>JAQQSZ010008253.1:0-13095 GCA_028646595.1 Phalanger gymnotis | reverse complement strand
ACTGTCTACTTTATTTCCAGGGCTGTGTCACTACAAAACAGCTACTTTATGTATTTTTTTCCCACACATAGGCCCTTTTTTGTCATTGACTTTCTTGAGTTATTATTATTAAAATTATATTTAATATTTATATAATACCTTAAGATCTGTCAGCGGCTTTACATGTATTATTTGGTGCTGACACAACAACTTGTGAGATAGATGCTATTAATATCCTCATTTTACAGATGAGGAAAGGGAAGTTGAGAGGAGATAAATATCATTTTCAGGATCACACGGCTATTAGCTACCAGAGGTAGATTTCAAAGTAAAATGTTCCTGACTCCAAGCTCAGCATTCTACTTTGCTACCTTGTAGTATATGCCTAGCAGTGGGATTTCTGTGTCAAATAGTATAGACATTTAAATTACTCTCTTCACATAAAGACATATGACAGAGTCATAGAGAGTTAGCTGAGAAGCAGGAAGAACTGGGTTCAAGTCCTACCCCTGACAATATTGGCCGTATGTCCCCCAATAATTCATTTAACCTCTTTGTGCTCTGAGAAAAACTCTAAGATTCTGAGTTGCAAATAAGGACCTACCCTGCAATGATAAAAGAAGTTTCTTATATGACTGAAATAATGGTGAGATTAATCCATAATTTCACAAATCATATATTATTGAGCCCTTCTTCCTAAAACTCTGATGTGAATTATTCCCATTTTTTCATTGTTCTCCATTTGTTATTTGCAAGGAAAACCCCAGAGTCATTTGGACTTACATCTATTTTATTACTATTGATTGGATCATTCTTTTATATAGTCATTAATGGTTTGTGACTTCTCTTGTCAATTATTTGTTTACATCCATTGACCAATTTGTCCACTTTCTTCTTTATGACATCCTTAATGGATTTAGTTGTGTAGTTAACATTGCCAGATGAGGTTTTATACACACACATGTGTGTGCATGTATATGTATATGTATCTATACATATGTATGTACATGCATACATAGAGCTATCTATCTATATTTGTTTAGAAGTACAATTCAAAACTTGAAAAGGAATTGAGGGGACATCTAGTCTAACAAGTCAATTTATAGGTCAATAAAATGAAAACCACAATGGTTAGATGGCATGACAAAGCCATTAAACAAAGTTTGTTAGTGAGAGAAATTAGGTTACTTGAATACTATAATGGGCTGACCCCAACAATACTGCTCCCCAGCCTTAACATGAGCTTCTTCTATTTCACAGAAGACATAGATTCAAATGTTCATTTCTCTTTGGCAATAGCCAGAATGCCAATTTTTTTTTTTTATTCCTCACTTCCAAGTAGTGCTCGTGGCCCCCCACCACCCTCCACACACATACACATACATACACATACACATACAAACACAAAAAAGCAAAACAAACAACAACAACAAACACCTTGAAGATGACCTTGAACGGAAACATTTGAAAACTCTGCTCTATGACCTCTTCAATGGAATGCTCCCTGGGAGCTCTGAGCCTATCTCTAGAGGGTCTCAGCAGTAATTATGGGTAACAGAGTTTTGGAATTATACACCATGAAAAGACACACAGAACGATTAGCTTTCAATTAATGACAGCCAGGAAGTTGGGAAATGAATAATGAGAACCTTACATGACTTTTCATCTTTCAGTTATTTCAATTAAAATCACATTTCAATGGAATTTGATAATCCAGATGATAATTTTTGGCCAAGTAAAAATAAAATCATTTTTAAAGCAAAAAAGGGAAAATATAATCACTTTGGCAGTTGTAGGCTTATATTTTGCCAAGTTTCAACTAAAAATATGAATTATAATTAAATACTTAATGTATAACATACCATGAAGCAAATGGATTTTAAAGCAGCTATTGATATTGAACACTTGGCATTTTATGAGAGAAAACTAGAGGGATAGAAATACAAAGAGAAAGGTAGAATGGCTATTTCATTATGATTGATAGTTATCTAGGACATTCAAATCCTCTGAGTCTGATTTCTTTTTCAAAATTGTATACCATAAAATTAAATCTTGAACTTAGTCAAAGAGGAACTTCATTCAGAGCAAGAAATCTATTTCCTTATCACTAATCAATAGACAAACAGGCATTTATCATGTGCCTGCTGTGCTATCATGTGGGGGTGAAGACAAAAAAATGAAATATCCCCTTCTCTTAGGGAGTTTGAATTTTTATTCTTTTATTCCACCTATGATGGCATTCTGTACACAGTACATGCTTAAATAATGTTGTTAATGATACAGACACACAAAGAAACCCCTACACATGAATAAAACACTTCATTTATCTAGTGATAACTGGCATCATTTCTCTGGCAGGGATGTTGGTGTTTCACAGAAATTGTATAACATATCTTTTCCCACAAACTTGCTTATTTGATTTACCAACCCATAAAAAATTAGAAGTAGCAAACCAGAAGGAAAATAATTGTAATGACAGCTTGGCAATGGGTTAGGAGCAGAATAGAAAAAAAAAGATGCAGGTTTGGACACAATAAAAGACAATTGACAATAGTAAGAATTATAGATAATGATGAACAGCTTAAATTATTTTCAGTATCCTCAATTTAAAGGACAAGGAGTATGCAATGAATTTAAAATCAGAGGATAGAGTCCTGGTCATGGAATCAGAAAGAGCTGGTTCTAGTACCATCTCTGACATGTCCTAGCTAGATAGCTGACCTCCACAAGTCACTCAAACTCTCAATGGACCAAGCAACCCTCAAAGACTATAAATTTCAGAGAACCTGCTCATCTGAATTGATAGAAGAAATTCTGGTATCACAGGTTCATCCCATCAAAACAAACACAAAACAAAACAAAAATCTCTAACAGTGCCTGAAGGCATAAACCTCATTTTTCTGGAAAACAAACAAGCAAAAAACAGAAAGGCTTATGTGATGTGCAAATGTGCATACATGTGTAATAAAAAATGAAAACAGTTAATATTAATTTGCACATATAAATGCATACACATTAAACATTGCCTAGACAACTGTTCATACTCATTTAGTCTAACTCATTAGAAACATAAGAAAATTAGGGCCAAGAACAGGGAAGTTACTTTGTGGAAAGTAATATGGATATTCAAGCATACACATTCACTAACATATTATGCAAATCCATATTTCACTAGGTGCCGAAACTGTAAAAATAAGTCTATCAGAAGGTCATCTACTTTGATCTCATGTTCAGCAGTTTTATAATAGAAATGCATTCAGAAGAGAGCCCATTTGTCCTATTCAGTATCAAGTGTATTCACAGAAGCAAAATAAAAAGTACCATAAGGTAGGGCTTGCAACTATTTCTTCCCAATTATCTTCTTCCTCCTTCCCTGACACACACCCAATGTAAAGAAAACCAAGTTAATAAATATAATTTGCTCATTTACTATGCTTGCAGTTTCATGATAAAAAAAATAAATCTATGTGTGCAGAACCAGAGGTTTTTTTTTTGGGGGGGGGGTTGGGGGCAAGAGTAGTTCAAGGTTGGGGAAAAGGACCAAGTTAGTCGGCTGCTTCTTAACAGCATTGCTAACAATGCGCTGTTTCCAATGGGAACCTCAGATAATGAATTACGGAAACTCGGACACTTCCCAAGGTCACAGAACAAGTTAATAAGGTGATAAAGATGCAGGATCTCTGGATATAAGCTACACTGTGTATGAGCTCTCTTTTATAGGATTCATAACTAAGTGTATGCTGAATAACCACCTCCCTCCCCACCACAGCCCCACATAACAATCTAGGGTGTATAATTACAGTTTGCAATTTAGTTTCGGCTTCAATTTGTGTTGTTCTGGGATGTGTGTGTGTGTGTGTGTGTGTGTGTGTACATGTGTGTCTATGCATGTGAGGAGGGGTCAGATACTGAGGTAAAATTTGAATATTCTTCATTCAATCATCAAATATTCTATAAGGCTCTCTATAAGATGCTCTGTTAGATAAGAGGATAAATAAGCTATGATCTTTATCCTCAGGGAGCTCATCGGTTAGTACTCTGACAGATAAAAATAATTTCTAATAATAACTAACATTTATATAATTATTACAATGTGACAGGCACCATGTTAAATGCTTTACAAGTATTTTCTCATTGGATCCTCATAACAATCCTAAGAAGTAGGTGCTGTTATTATCCTCATATTACAGATGACAAAACTGAGGCAAACAGAGGTTAACTGACTTGACCAGGGTCACACATCTAAGGGCCTAAGGCCAGATTTGAACTCAGGTCTTCCTGACTCCAGACCCAGCACTCCAACCTATGCTACCTAGAATACCGGATAGAAAATATTGAGATTAGAAAAATCTAAAGTGCTATGGGAATTCTATAGGGAAAATTTATTTCTGTCAGAAGGGAATCATCTTAAATCCTTCCAAGACCACAACACTATTTTCTTAGGTTTTCATAGGATTCCACAGTGGCTAGCTGACCTCTGACTCAGAAGAGAGAGTAAATGATGTGGAGTGATTTGAGTTCACAAACATCTCCTCCTCTACCTGTCATGGGGCCCAAGTTCTACTAACTCTTTTGTGTTAGTTTTTTCTCTTTTCAATTAATTTGATTGCTCTCCTAAAATATATATAACAAGCAGAGCTAAGATGTCAATGAGTAGAGCCATTATTACTAAGCTCTATTTTACATCTCTAAATAAACTTGGAAAATGCACCAGACTTAGGACTGATTGGGAATTCTAAGAAAAAAAACCATCACTTATGGTGTTGCTGTTTTCCATTTCAGGTCTAGATAAAGAGACAGATGGAAAAGTCTGTGAACACTAGAGATGGGGTCTATTCAAGAAGGACTATAAGGAGAATTCTATAACAGGAGTTGAAAGAAACAAAAAGCTATGCAGTGAGGTAGGCAACAGTTCCAGACCCATACAAGGAGGGCTGGCTTTCTACCGTGTACAGGAATAGCTGTTAACTGTCAGATGTCACTCATTACCCAGTTCCAGGTTAGATCTAGGACAAGGGATGGAAAGCTGGATGGAAAGAGGTAGAGATCTAAGGTGAGGACTGTTTAGGGCCTTAGCCTATGTACCAAGAATGGAACAAGTTCAGAAGCATGAAGCAACTATGGAGGTCATATTCCAGGAGTGGAGCAGGCTTTCTGTTCTAGCCTCCAGGACCATCTACAACTGAAGAAGAATCCCCAGAGCAGGAATTTCACATCAAAGAGAAGCCTGCTGTTCTGATGCTCCAAAACCACAGAGCTTTCTAGATGACTGAGAGGGGCTGCTTCAGGCAGATGTCTACTGTAACTCTGGCCAGGATAAGCCCTAGTCATGTTGCTTAGACCCAAAATCAAGTCAGTAATTTGCATTAAAAAAAATTGGGGAAAATGAGAGCTATGAAAGGTAGAATTGGAAAGGGAAATAAGGAATTGGTATAAGAGATACAAACCTTACTAAAGCAACAGACTCCCTGAAAATTAAAACGGACCAAATAGAAACAGATGAAACAATGAGAAATATTAAATTAAAGTGAAAATAGTGAAAAATAGAAGTAAATGTCAGGTATCTAGAGGAAAAATCAACTGACTTGGAAAACAGATTGAAGAGGAATTAAGTATGTTTAGACCTAAAAGTCATGATGAAAAACAAAATTCTAGGCATCATTTTTTCTAGAAGTCTTAAAAGAAAACTGCCCAGATCCTTTAGAACGATAGGACAAAGTGAAATGGAAAGAATATACAAATCATCTATTGCAAGAATACCCCAAATAAAAACTCCCAGGAATATTATGGCCAACATCTATAACCTCTAGGTCAAAGAAAAAAATATTCCAAGAAACCAGAAAGAATTCAATGACTCTTTCTATGATCAGTTTAGCCCATTTCCTCCTGTATAAACTGTGTATTTGAGGTGAAAGCTTGTCCTTGTCCCTGTCCTTGGGGGAAAAAAGGCTAACCTGCAGATATTGTTTACCTGTCCAGCAGTATCCAAAATATCCAGGTAGGCGGGCTCATCATCAATCCGAACCTGGGTCTTATAAGCATCTTCTGAAAGACACAATGTGACACGAACATGTAAAAATAACCAATTGAAAGATATAGTCACCCATTTTTCAGACTGTTCTCATTTTATGTTGTACTTCCAAAGTAAAGAATTCTTGAAGTAACTGTCCATATTATCTACTGTTGAAAATGTTTCTTCATGATCGAAAATCCCAATTGGTCCAATATACTAAATCACTGTGATATCTACCACTGAACAGTTGGTCATTAGGATAAGTCCATTCATGATTTGTCAAAATTCAAATAGGAAATGGACAATTAATATTTGTGCAGTCCTCTTTCTCCTATTTATATTTTATATAGTCACATCATTTATTTCTCACATTTGTCTCAAATGGGGCGTGAGAAATAGACAATATTTAGACTAGACATTGAATTAGGGGTAAATTGTGTGGTTTTTAATTAAACAACAGCACACAGCAGACAATGTGCTCTGGTTGATTAATGCAGCATCTGACTTGTGAAGTGAGGCATGAGGTGAAGTCATGTGCTTCCAGACCCTGAGAGAAAGAGGTCCTCAATCAGCACAATCACAGAGCCAGAGGTAGCCTCTCCATGTCGTAACAGGTATAGAAAGAAGCACAGGGATTAATACTAAAACTAAGTCTTATTCTCACTATTTTGTGTCCTCACCTGGACAGTTTTGTGTCCTGAAAGAATCTCACCTGATTAGCTTGGGGTGTGCAACAGAGACGGTATTGAGGAAAGAATTAAAACAATTAGAGATAGCCAATTGCCAGTATCTATTCTCTCATGCATCTCTCCAATTAAATAGATTTTTAAAAACAAAAACAGGTCTAAAACTCTCTTAAAAGATAGAAGTACTTTGTATTGCTTCTTTTAAATTGAATTTCAGAATATTAAATGAAGCATAATGATAACACAAAATAACCTAGAGAAAGATAAAGCCTCTAAAAAGTGCTTGTTCTGAAAAACTTTCTATTTCCCCAAATGATTTATTACTATTGCTATTACTTTAAGATGGAATTTTGAAAACTCACCACAATCCAACTTCGGAGTACTTACAGCAAAAATATATTCCTTCCTCTTCCAACCTATCCTGAGCCAAACACAGTGGCCAGATCGAAATATGACTACATGTCTTGCTCAAAAATATTCTCCATTGTCAAAGAATAAATTTGAAATTACTTAGCTTGAGATTTAAGGGTCTCCATAATTTGATTTCAGTTTGCCTTATCTCACATAAGTCCTTTTCACAATGCTTTAATTTAGCTATTGTGGACTATTTCCCTTTTCCAGAATCCATATAATGCTTTTGCTTCAAAGCCCATGTTCTGACTCTTCTCTCTGCCTATAGTAAAGCTTCTTAAACTGGGCTCCATGACATTCATAGGTAGATTTCAGAGGAACTATAAACTTGAATAGAGAAAAAAATAATCTTTATTTCACTAACCTCTAATTGATATTTGGCATTTTAATGTTACGATTTTTAAAATGTTATTAAACTTCTAGAGAGATTAAGAAACTCTGGCCTAGGACCAATATTAAAAATGACATGAGCTACAATAACAGACATTTATGCTGAATTCTAAGGTTTGTAAAATATATTACCATATCTTATTTCATTTTCAGAGCAACACTGTGTGGTAAGAGATATTTAGGTATTTCCCATATTAGGAAATCAAAGTGCAGAGAACCTTATAGACCTGCCTATGATCATACAACTATGAATTTTCAATGGCAAGATTCAAACCCAGGCCTCTAATGTTCTCTCATTTAAACTTCACCTTTCCTGTCCTTTAAGACCCAACATAGATTGCTCCTAAATACTTTCCCTTATGGGATCCCTTCTTCTGGCCAAGCTGTTCAAATGTCAAATGTATACTTGCCTAAAACACTATTTTGTGGACAGCCATGGCAGTCAGAAGAAACACTAAAAGGATACTCTCAAGGTCTCTCTGAAGAACTTTGGAATTGATTGAATAACATGGGAGACACTGACACAGGACCACTTACCATGGCATGCTCTCATCAAAAAAGTGCTGTTCTCTATGAGTAAAGCAGAATTGAAGTAGGTCAAAAGCAATGTGAGATGCACAAACTTAGGGAATCCACCCCAAATGTTCACATGTACTATTTGTGCCTGACCTGTGGTAGAACATTCTGAGCTTGCATTGGTGTGACCAGCCACAATTGGACACACTAACTTGATTCTAACATAGTGATGTCATTTTGGTCCTCTTTGAGAAAGAAGGACAACAACCAACCAACCAACACAAGAGTTGAAATATTGATGTGACATTCTTCACAATTATATTCTGGTTGAAAAAAGGGACCATTGTTTTGTTTATGTCTTCCACAGGAAATGTGACCCATACTGGCTATGTGAAAGTCACTTAGCATTTTTTTTTTGTGCTCCAAAGCAACTCTTTAAGCCAATATGATGATGAGTAGGTATATTTGTGTGTGTGTATATATATATATATATATATATATATATATATATATATATATACATATGCACATGTATAATATGCATGTATTATGAGTGTATTGAGTGTATATTATGTATATATCACATATAGACACATATATATGTATATGTATATACTATAGCTATATGGAAAATAAATTTTTAAACTGGTATTTTTCAAATCCTATTATCTTTTAACTATAATCTGTTTCTTTCTCAAAATACATTTCTTTAAATTTTAATAGCACAAATATGGGCATTATCTATAATATGCAATATACTTACTGATGGCATTTCTCTGGTGTGGAGAAACTATGATGAGAAATTAAATTTTGTGGGCTAGAATGGAGTTATTACAAGAAGATATAGAAGGCAGGTGGGGGAAGATACAGAAAGAAAAAAAAAGAGAGAGAGAAAGAGAGAGAGAGAGAGAGAGAGAGAGAGAGAGAGAGAGAGAGAGAGAGAGAATGAATGAATCAGAGAATCTATGGAAGGTACTAAGAAGGTTCATGAAGTACTGATAATTGATGATTTTCCATTTGGGAAAAGAAATGTCAAGCAATGAAGTGGTTAGGCCTTTTCCCTCCTTCTTGCTATCTGAAATGACAGACATTTTTTCTGATCTTTAAGTTTCTAAAAATTCTTAATTTAAATTGGATGTTAATGACAGATTACCCTAGATAAATTTGAGCATTTCTAACTTATTTTGGTAAGTGTGCTTCATTATTTCTAAATAAGGAATTGCAAAAGAGAGAACAGTGAATGCTGATGGCATATAGGAGAAAGTAAACCCTTGCTAAATCTGGTTACTGATGAGAGTGATATGAGAGATAAAGATCTGGATTTATTCAATGTAATAAAAATTCCAAAGCATGTTAAGCTAGGATATAGGCCTTTTGCCCCCAAATGAATGTAATTTAATTGATATTTTGTCTGGCAGGAGGTTAGGTTGATGGATCATTTTCAGTTATCCATTGTTTCCCCATTCTCCCTCCAGACAGGTATAGGTAACACTTTCACTTAGAGTGAAACCAAGGACAGTAACTAGACAATAGGTTTTGAATGGTGTGAAGAGAAAGAGAACTACATTAAGCCAGTAATGCTCACATTTCAAGGGTGGGATCTAAAGGGACGAGTCAGTACAACCATCCTTCATTTTTACCTTAACTATCCAAGGGTTACAGACAAGAACACTAATTTTGATGACCTTTGGACTCTAAAAGAATTAAAGCATTCTTTTCTCTATACTAAATTATTTTAAGCTGTTTAAGCTTAAGTACTTGTGTTTATTTTTATAGTTTTCTTCTCTCTGCTCCTGCTAATTAGAATTGGTTCTGTTTTGTTTCTGGAAGTTTTTAGTTTGTTGCTCCTAATTTTTCTATAAAGAAACTAAGTAACTGAGCTCTTAAAAGTGTGTATAAAGTAAGAGCAAATGAGGGAAGTCATAAGAGTCTCTTATTGAGATAAATGTAGGCCTTAGGGCTCATGCTTTATGTCACAATTTCCCCCTTTTCTTCTTCTTCCTAGTCTCTTGGCCATTCTATTTAGATTTGAGACAATTAAAAGTCTAAATGTCTTAGTAGCACTATATTTCTGTATGTAATAATCAATTTCCAAGCATTCTAAATTCATAATTTAGGTACCACTCCTTTCATACATGGCTCTACTGTTCTCTGAAATGGGCAGAACAAACATTTTTATGAAGAAATCACACTCAAACAAAAACCACAATTAACTTTCATTCCTAACTTTAAAAGAACAATACAAAATGACTACTTCCAAACTTGTTTTTAAAATTGATCAAATCAACTTGATAAGAAATAGTCCTCAGATAAACATATTTGAGAAGAAACACATAGTTTGGAGGATGAGATGAAAATGCTCTCAGATAATCATACTGAGAAGACACACTTGAAGACCAAAGATTTTCAGAGGAAAAGGTGACTACAGAATGTTATGGTCCATCAGTTTAACACCCAGACAGACCCAAACACACGTGTGTGCATTACATATATTGTATATGCATATCTACATAATAATTTTGGAAATTATAGCTGATAGCTATATGAAATAATTACTTGGAGACTATGCAAAGACTGAGAAGGAAGGTCATGATTATATATGAGATAGAGATAAAATTTTGAGTGTAACACCATAAATAGGTCACTGATAAAGAGAGGATCAGATTTTAGGCATTAGAAGTAAAGGGATAAGAGACATAGGTGATGACCAGATGAAAATAGAAGCAACAGATGAGTCTGAGTACAGAAGGATTTGAGAAAAGTGGTAAGATTTGCTGTTTATATGACAGAATACAGAAACTAACAGGAGATGGTCAAAGCTGATAGGTAGGATCTGTAGTTGTTTTGCTAGGAGCACCACTGACTGTAAGAAAGGAATGTATTTGCCGGGACATGACTGGTTGAAGGAAGGCAAAATTTTCAGCTTGTGCTAGAGATAAAGGAAACCTTTTAGGAGGTTGCCTATGTTGCCCTTACAAATTGCCCTTCCCCTGGTTTGAGAAGTAGAGAAGGAGGAAAAAAGGCTTTGCATATACTTTGAAGTGAGAAGAGTTATGGTTTTACTTAGAACTGATTGGATAAAACAAACTTCTCGGAAATCTGCCTGGGGAAAGGTTACATAGCCCTTTTGTTATCTACAGCATGAACCAGAGAAGTTCATCAGAGCCTTAGTATAGATGTTAGGAAGTTGGCAGCTTTCTAATTTAGGGGAACTTCTTGTCACTGAAAGAACAGTATACTTTCTCAACACCCTGCAAAGACAGATGTATGCTAAAACAGCTTATCTAGGAATCATCAGAAGCAGCTAGCTGGCTCAGGACATGGAAGACCTGAGTTCAAATTTGGCCTCGACGAGCACTTACTAGCTGTGTGATCCTGTTCAAGTCACTTAACCTGTATTTGCCTTAATGCATTGGAGAAGAAAATGGCAAGCTACTCTAGTATCTTTCCCAAGAAAGTTCTATGGACAACATTGGCATGTGATAATCCATTGGTCACAAAGAATCAGACATAATTGAACAACAGGCTTCATCCACCTAACAGCAATAGAGAAGTATTATTGTCTAACAGAAGGGTTGAAAAGAGCAGAAGGTGAGCAAATAACAGAGAAGTGTGAGTGTGAGTGTGTGTGTGTATGAGTGTGTGCATGTATGTTTTCCCTTAAAAGGTGATAGATGGTGTTGACCCTATTCTTTTATTTCTTCTTTTGTTTTCTATGGTGTAAATAGAATGATTATTCTTGATTTTTACTAATTTTATATAATGAAATAGAATTTTTAGAATGTTTTGTGTTTGAGTCAATCATCATCGTGGCTAATTTTGCATGTATCAGAAAAAAACACTGATGGATCTTCACTAGCTTCATCATCAGTAGGTCCCACACAAAGGTTATGCATAGGAGTCTGAAAGAGAGCTTTAAATCTAAACACTATTATTGTCCAGCTGGAGATAGGATCCCAGCCTGCCAAAGTATGTGAAAGAGAAAAAGTCAAGACTTCCCTAGCCCAGAAAAAGAAAAAAATGGGAACAATTCGGGGGTTAATTCCATGCTTCGGCTGCATATGGTTGCCAAGTTGATGTTCTTTATCACAGTTCTTCCTATTTTAACTCAGCACTTATTCAATGGAAAGAAATCTTACTGCATTGAACTTAGTTTCTTTGGTGAATCAGATAAGACACTGATATTGAATTTCTTCTGAAAGCACAATTATCACAAAGCTAACTATATAAATGACATTCATTTGTGGGTATTATATATGAGAATCCAAAGGATAGCCTTCTGAGAACAGTAACATACTAATTAATCCAGTCTAGAACTTCTTTAAACTCTTATCTGAGTTCAAGTTAACTATAATTGATGAAATAGAAGTCCAAGAAAAGTTTCATCTGGGGTCAGACAAAATCTTCACATAATTAAGGTAAATTGTCTAGAAACAAAAAGTGATTCCATATTAGGGTTTTCATCACCATCAGAAGACAAATTACAATTTTGGAAACATAGGGCAACTGATTTGTGTCCATAGTAATTGATTGACTTCATTTCCATTCTTTTTCTAATTATAGATATAGATACATACATACATGCATATATGTGTGTATGCATTTATATATGTACATACATACATACATATATTCCCATATTCCAATATTTAACACAGATATATACATGAAACAATATAATACATACTTTCATACATCAGTTCTTTCTTTGGAGTTAGATAGCATTTCCCTTCTTAGGTCCTTTGTAGTCTATTTGAGTATTCACATTACTCAAAATAGCTTAGTCATTCATAATTATTCTTTGAATAATATTGCTGTTATTGTATACAATGTTCTTCTGGTTCGGCTTGTTTCACTTCCTTATTTCATGCAACTCTTTCCATTTCCCCACTAAAATAAACCTGCTCACAATTTCTTATAGAAGAGTGGTATCCCCTCACAATCATATACCACAACTTGCTTGTGTTGGTAAGCAAAATGGGCTCCTTAGTACTTAGTTCAACCAAGTGCCCTTGAAGAGTTTGGCTTTTGTTTGCTTTGAGTAATTCAGTGTATTTCATTGAGTCTTACTAAGTGCTAAGCCCCAGGCCCAAACCCCTA